>JAJIYU010012400.1:0-14567 GCA_030144865.1 Tinospora cordifolia | reverse complement strand
ATACTAGATACATTAGTAGCCATGAAGAAGTTTCACAACAATTTAATGTATCCAATTCAAGTGACAAAAAAAAAAAAAAATCTCAAATAAGGTATGGAACCACACCACCACGTAATGGGTTTATAAATAGAGAATATGGTGGTTGCTTGACTTTCAAATCACAAGGAGACAAAAAAATATGATTGCCTTTGATTTTTCAAATAATCACAAGAAGACAAAATTTAATGATGATGCAAACTTATCTTTCTTCTGTGACCATCTTGAGGACTCTCTACATTCTTTGCTTCACGGCTTGGAGGAAAGAAAAAAAAGATTTGTAGAATATCTCCTCAGCAGGCACGAAAAAAAATGGCACGGTACAATCACTTCTTCTCCAATTTCCTTTTCTTCTTTCACATTTTTTGAAAAAAAAAAGATTTGTGTAAATAAACAAATCTCAGCACATTTTTTGAAAAAAAAAAACTAAAAGAATAATCGTAATTCGATCTTGATCCTACTAATCCTATGGTTCATATATATCACAATCTTATCATGATCTTATTAAATTACAATCCTACAAATGATTCAAATTGATCCTTGTATGAAGGATTATGATCATACCAAGTCGAATTGGGATCCTACCAACAAAGGTTGAGCCATAATAAAGTTAAAGAGAGCTTGTGTTAGTGTGAAAATGTTCGTTATTGTTTGAGTATGCCATGGATACAGTTTCTTAGTACAAGAGCATATTTACTTCTCCATAAGACTTCTAAACTAAATAGTTTTGTTCTGTCAAATTATCATTAGGATATCCTAGTTTTGTAGCTAGCCTTGACTCACATGTCATATCCATTTGTTATGAGTCAAATTCCTTATCCTGCGTGGTAAGCTAATAGGCCCAAGCATGCCTTTCTTGAATAACCAGCATTGATCACTGTTGGCAGTCATTGACATCTGTTCTCAGTTTGTAGCCTTCTTGAGGTGTCAATTGACATATTTACTATGCTCGGTTGATGAGACGATATAATTGGTGGTATTAAAATGTCAAGTGTAGTTTAGTCCTTGATTGGATATGATTGAACAATTTTTATTTTTATTTTATTTTTTAAAGTTTACAAGGAAAGCAAGCTGTTTTCAGATTAATATTTTTTGATTTTTAACTTTTTGAACTGTATTTCCATGTTTTAGATTATGACCAAACATTGCCTTAAAATATACTTGAAAATGTAGTTTTTTTTGTTTTAATTGAAAAGGAAACCTTACCATTTAATTTCCTTTTGAACTTCTTTCTGTGGGAAAAATCACACAAATAAGAAAACTGGAAAACTTGATTTTACTTCCTCATTGATTGGTTTAATAAGGGATCGAAGTGGAATGAACCTAACTCCATCTTTTATTGATTTTCCAAATAACACATACAAAGTACTATTAGCATCGTGTTCTCTTTAAATTGAGTCCATTTTCAAACTTTCCACCTAGAAGGTTATATATATATATATTCATTTACCCGCCATGTAAAAAGAAAAAAGAAAAAAGAAAAGAAAAAGAAAATGTCTTGGTCAGAAAGTGATGGTTGCATTGAAATTTGAATTTCTTTATATATTCCCTTCCATGCCAAGGTAACTTGCTAAATGTCCACTTCCATTCCTTGAACTTTTCACCTCAGTGTTTCCATCACACATTTGTGCTCTCAGCTTCAATCACCATCATTCCAATATAATTTTGTTAACCTCTTTCAGTACCTGTTTATTATATAGCATTTAGGTTGGAATCTCAACATATTCAGCAAAAGTAGGTAGATTAGTTGGTTTTTTTAGGGTTAATCTTCACCTACTAAATGTTATGGAGTCCCTTCTAGGACAAGGTTAGCTTGCAAGAAGAGAATGCTTATGAAGGACATCTCTAACCAAGTCTTTTGTGGTTCCGAACTCTTAACTACACACATGCATGGTTTCAACGCTTCTTCTTTCTCAAGATAGCAAGTCCAGTGGTAAAAGTAACCTTAACCATTATATATATATGTACCGTTGTCATTTTGGCTCTCATAATTATTTCGTATTCTTTTAGTTAGAAGATTCAGTAAGACTTCTCTTAATATAATTAAACTAATTAGTTAATATGAATCACATGTAGTATTATACTTTGGCAATAATACATATTCGAACATACTACTACAACGGTACGTACTATACTTGCTATTATAATTGCTATTTATTAAAATTTTTTGGTCATTAATTTGTATTAAAATAATCGCAAACAACATACTATGATCCTAATTATCATATAAGCTGTAAGAAAATATGTATACGAGCTTAATTAATTAAACCCTTTGAATAAAATGATCATTAATTTCTTGAAAAACTCTCATCTAATTAATGCGATTGATCGAGTCAGATTTTGTTTTACCTTTGTACTTGATATTTTGGCTATAGAAAATACTAATATAACTTCAATATGAGTTGAATTTTAATATAATTATTAGATCATTTATCACATAGTTTTGGATGTGTAACACATATCATTCAATAATTGTGAATGTGTAGCGGATTGCATCTATTAAAATTATATTAACATTTTCCTTTCATTTCTAGATCTTGCCCTCTAATGGCATCTACTTATTAATCAGCAAAAAAAATTATTAACAGTGACTATAACTTCTTAGAATGTATCTACAGTACTTTTTACATGTGATATTACAGCCAAATGAACCTATTTACCAGTTAAAATCTCATGACATCTTGAATACATTAATATTAAATATCTGAATTTTCTTCTATCTAAATTAATTGATCATATTATTAATTAATCGAGGATAAGCTAGCTAGTACATCCGTGTTAGGCTCCCCTAACACTGTGATTTCTATTTTAAAATACTAATAAGCTCGACCAAAACTATTATTTTGGCACCTAACGAACTACAATTGTAATTCTAACCCAAGTTATAGAGCCAACTACCGAATATTTACTAGTTTGAATTACACATATACAGGTCTTTTTAAGTGTTAAACTACTTATTCCTTTAAAGATCTCATTAATCTAAAAGTATTGTAACATAGGATGCTCTGCTTTTTGCACGTGTTTCTCATGATGTTCATGTACATGTTAATTAAAATTTAGTTATAAAAAAGGATATAATTTTATTTTTTTTGCCTCATAATTTTGTTTGTTTCATACAATTGTTTCTTAATTTTTTTTATACACAAAATCTAGCTCGAAGTGTTGTGTGTAGCAGACGCAAAAGTCAAATACACAAATGCAAATCCAACAGGTCTAAATAAATCTAAGTGATCACAAATGAATGGTTAAATGAGAATACAAATTTACATAGCTTGGTGTATCATTAGGTTAGGTTAGGAGAGGAGAGTGTCAATATTACTGATAAAAAATGCAAATAAGTTGTAACTTATATAACAATGCTATAACAATCACTTACAAATTCCCATATATGTTCCTCTCACTCACCTGTTACACAATCCAATTGGCAATAGCTTATATATATATATTTTTGGATTAATAGTTTAAAAAATTTTAATTACAATTTAATCTCAGATAAAAATTTTATCAATTAAGTGCTACACCTCATTTTTCTAATTTCAATTGCATCCGAACAGTAAAGAATGTACATCAATTCTCGTTTCATCAGCTTATATAAGATCTAATTTGCAAATTTTATGATATACATCAGCATAAATGCTATATACACTCTTTATGGTTGAAATATAACTTAGATGAAAAATATATTTCAGTTTTGATCAATTGACAATTTTTTTTAAAAAATAAATTATAAAATTGCATAAAGTTGAAGATTTTAAGGTTATTAACCCTATTTTTTATTGGCAAGGTTTTTCATGACAAAATATGCAATTTTAATGTGGCATAAATGTTAAAGCCTTCTGTCATAGTGAATTTCTTTTTGAAGAAAAATTGTTAGAAGAATTGAAAATCATAAATTTAGTACAAATTGATGTTTGACGATCCACATCAAATTTGAAATTATTGAAAGTTGTATATGATCCATCAATAAAATAAAATACACCTATTTCCTAAAAAAAAGATAGTTGTACTTGATTGGATAATCTGAAGTTGTAAAAATGACGTGATATTGATTTACACACATGATATATGCTTTCTTCAAAATGACCAAATTAAATTATAAATAAGATATAAAGCTGTTGCATTATTGAAAGAAATGAATATGCGTACATATTATATATATTACTAATATATGACTAATTGATAATGTAAATTAAATATGTATAACAATGCTCTTATATCCTTAACTATTTTGAATAATGCCCTACATAGATATCTATTGGTTACCATGAAGTCCTTCTAAGATTTCAAGAGGATTGATTTACTTTCATTAATTTGGTAAAGGATTTCTATTTCTTAGCCCTTTTGAATCATAATTGAGATAAATATATGCATCATATAACTTCATTCATTTTAATCTATTGACTTAGTGCAAGAAAAAATCATTAATTTTAATGCTTGTTTTAGTTTTTCGTAATCTATTTTCAATATAATTACACTAAGCAAACACATAATTCGATAGAAATATTCCATAACACACTATGCACTTGATTCACTTGATTTTTGGCTAGAAGTTGCGCATACCAATGGCTATATACTTCAGTAATTACCACAATAAGTGGTCTATCACTGAGAAATTAATTTTGAGATGCATGCACAACACCCTTTGAAACCCTCCTTTTGGACATAATGCTTGTCATATCTACTATTTGTTTGGAATATATATATATATATTATGAAGGTGTTACTTTAGCTTTACTCAATCATATTAACTTTGACATTTTGATAAACTTTACCTATGAGACAATAATTCAATATACACCTTGCTCTAATTTAACCACATACTAGCTCTCATGGTCACTTCTAATTATTCATATATTCAATCACAATTTTTCTTTTGTCACTTAAAAAAAACCTTTTTCTCCTCTTGTTAAAAATTTTCTAACCATGCCGATTCATGGAACCTTGTATCTATAGAATGTGCCGCCCTTGAAGAGAGAAAGAGAGAGTAAGTGGGAAGAGAGAGAGAGAGAGTTGTTAGGTTGGCAAAATCTTTTGCAACAGTCAATAGCTTGTATCCAAAGGAAGAATCCTCACCTAATGAGTAACAAATTATCTGACTTTCATAAAAAAGACACATACAACAACATAATAACAACAACACTAATGTGTTGACCCTTTATTTTGATTTAATTAATTAAATTATTTCCTTCTTTAGGTCGCTTTTGTTCAAATAAACAAAAAAAAAAAAGAAATTTACTAATAACTCTTCCCAAACACATTGGAAATTATAGAGGGAGTGAGAGAGATTATGAGAGGAGAGTTGTATTCTGCAAGGTTCTCCAAGTGTCCACGTTACAGACTTTTGACATTTTTTGTCTCTTCTCAAAGGTCAAAACCCTCACGTCCTTATAATAAATACAAAAAATAAATGAAAACCTTCTAAATTCAAGAACATTCGTCCTCTTCATATTTTTCTTTGAACTGTATCATTAGACCCTTTTTTTATTCTTTATTTTTTTCACAACTAACTTGATTTTATATTATTATACAGTTTACGATGTCTTTGGCCAACCTCTTTCTTGTTATATACTAATGTTTCTTGTACCCTACTATGATATCTTGTGGTTCACCGTTAATGGTTTGCTGTCAAATCCCTCTGGACATGTACTGATGAGCTACCATGCATGGAAGAACTCAATTTCTGCTGGCATGTATGGATACAGTAATGATATTTCATAGCAGTAATTGTATACATCCTCAAAAACATCTAATCAATCTACATGTAATTGTTGAAAATTAGAAGTTTAGTCAAATATAGAACATTTAAATAATTTATCTCTGTATGTATATATGTACATACTTATTCAGTATATCTAGAAACAATATTGCGATCTCATGAAAAGATACTTACATAATTATGGAAGCATACTTTGTACATCATGAAAGTTTTATTGCAATATATAGTTTCTTAATGTAATGGGAGGTAGCAACAATTTTGCTATAAATTAAATAAATTATACAAACCAGCAGGATTACAAACATACATGCGGCCAACAATAATGATCTTTGTATAATATGAAAGCAGGATAGGAATAGTCAGTCACTGTGTGATCGGCCAAGATGGAGCAGCTGCTTCCTGGCTGCAAGGAAATTTGAGGCGTATATCATGTTATAATATGGTTTTTTTTAGTAATAGTAGAACAAATTAGATACTAACGTATGATTAATTTAATGGTAATTAATTAATTAAACTATAAATAAGTGGGAATCAAGCTATGTAATATAATGTCATTCTAAAAAAATTAAATGAATTAAAATAGTTTATATGTAGATATACTTACTCCATGATATCTTTCCAATAATGGTCACAGCTGGTGTCATCGCCCAGAGTAAATTCTCCCCACGGTTCAAAATTAGTTGAGTTAGATGAATGGGTGGAAATGTCATTTGGGTTGATCTTATTGCTTTGATCATCTGTTTGATTACCAGTAGAGCTCTCAGGAGAGGCTGAAATTACAGGTGCAGGTGGAATATTACTGTGATCAGAACCCACCAAAAATGAATTACTCAGGTGATTATCATCCATGTTATTGCAAGCATTGTTAATCATATTGGAACCACCAGGCTGCCCGAATCGAACAAGGGTATCGGCGATAATGTTCTGAAAATTATCATGGTTTTGATACAAAGCTTCTTGAGTAGAAGAACAGGTACCAGAAGCTGGAAACTGATTATTGGATTGATCAGAAGCAAGTCCGAGAGGAGTGCTGACAATATTTGCAAGTGCTTGAAATTGAGGATTCCCTCGAAGGTATTCGGAATTTAGAAGAAAATCTGGAAGTGAAGAAGATGACGATGATCTCAATGGATTAAGCAAATCAAGATTGCTCAGAGGAGGAGCAGTAGTACCAGTAGTAGTACTATGTATAACTTGCAATAGATTGTGAAGAAGTTGGATTTTTGCGAGGTTTGTGGCATCAGCTTGTAGCTTTAGAGCAGCATTGTTCCAAGGACAATTCATCAAGTTCGACGCAGTTGAAGAAGCAAGCATTTGAGGAAGATTTGCGAGAAGATTAAGTTCAGGTCTTGGCCTATGAGTCACTGGGTCAATACCCATTTGTAGCAGCTTCTTCTTTAAATGTGTGTTCCAGTAGTTCTTGATCTCATTATCAGTCCTTCCTGGGAGATGTGTAGCAATTTGAGACCACCTGCAATACATATATAACATACATACAGTTGCAGAAAAACGTTAATTTTTATTTTGTGATTCTTCATATGTAAACCCATTAAGAAATCAATCAACTAAATATAATTACTTGTTTCCGAGAACTGAATGGAGGTTGATGATGAGTTGCTCTTCGTCTTCAGAGAACTTTCCGCGTTTGATATCGGGTCGAAGATAATTGGTCCATCTCAATCTGCAACTCTTGCCGCATCTGTTTAACCCGGCAAGCTTAGGAAGTGCTCTCCAGCTTCCATGGCCATGCCTCTTTATGTAATCAACAAGCTTTTGATCTTCTTCGGGCGTCCATGGGCCCTTTTTCAATCCATTATCGTCGCAACATGGAGCTCTTCCCATCATCCCTAAAAATTGAGGCTGTACCGATGAGAACGAGAAGAAGAAAGAAGATTACAGCTTATATATTTCAGTGTAGTGTTATGTACTATATTGAAGAAAAGCTAGCAAGCAGTTATGTACTGGTTTTAATGGTTAATTAGTGATATATAATTGTAATAAACGTAACAAACTAACCTGAGATTAGATATGGGGGTTGGAGGGAAAAGATTGGATTACCGAAGGAAATCTATCAGAGGAATGGCTGCTTTTATAATATGTAAAGATGTTTCGGAAATAACAAGACTTGGTGTATGGGAGACGCATTGCCATATGTCATACAAGTCACTTTCGTATTTTTATATTATCTTTATAAGACTAGTAATTTTATTTATTATAAATTTACTATATACGTTGGTAAAATTAACTCTAGAAATAAGATCTTACGTTCACAATATTTTTTAAGCTAAAATATATAGGAATTCATACTACTCTTACATTAAGATAAAATATTTTCTGCCATAAAGAGAAACGAAATTTTTGAAAATTTGACTTAAAATAAACTTCACAATAGAGGTGACAATTTGTGTCACGACACGATAACTCGACACGAATACGACACGAAAATTAATAGGTTTGGGTCAATACGAAAAACCTAAAAATGACACGTTTAATACAATTATAGATAATTTAAGAGGTAAATTATAAAAAAGTTAATTTAAAATTAATGTATTTATTAATTTATTGATAATATAATTCATTATTATTAATTTAAATATAATTTTTTAAAATTTTAAATATTTTTATTAATATTTTTTAATAAAAAATTATTTTAAAATTTGATTATAAAAAATTAGTCTACTCATATATATATATTGTATTCAGGCTTGTATGTAATGCCACGATTAATAAACAAGTCTTATTCTAGTTGACAATATATATTTTTTCAAAGGAAATGAATAAGAAATAACAATATACACTCAACACACTCGACACACGTTAACAATATATATGTAATCGCAAGTATGACACGATCAGTTTATGACTCACTATATAAATTGCCACCCCAGCTTAGAGATATGGATTGATTGAAGCTGAGCAAAAATAATGGAAATTTAATCGATCCATTAAACTTAATACCAATAATAATACTTAATACCAATAATAATACTTGAATTTATCTTATTACATTACCTAGCATTGCAATGATTTACATACACATAAAAATATATACTTGCTTACATGCATAACTCATTATTAAATTAACTATAATGCTTTAAATGAAGGGAAAAAAAGGTCGTTACACGTTAATGACATTTAATCGATCAATGTCCTAGATTTAAATTGTTACTCACATAGATTCAGCTGCTTATTATCATATCATTACATTGAAGTCACTTTAAGATAGGGGTGACAATTTGTGACACGACACGATAACCCAATACGAACACGATACAAAGTTAATAAGTTTGGGTTTAGCATAAATGGTTTAGGTCAAAACGGGTCAAACATGATTAGACACAACTAAATGTGGGTTATAAACATATTAACCTAATAAACTAGAAAATGACACGTTTAACACAATTATACATAAGTTAAGAGATAAACTGTAAATAAGTTCATTTAAAACTAATATATTTATTAATTTGTTGATAGTGTAATTTATTTATTTATTTTTTAGATATAATTTTTAAAAATTTTAATTTATTTTTAATATATTTTATATATTTATTAATATTTTTATACAAAATTATTTTAAAAATTAATTATAAAAAGTTAAATAGGTCATATAAAGGTACATGAATATAAATATGGTTGCGACACGACCCATTCACGATACGACGCGTTTGTGATACAACCCGTTAATGACACAACCCGTTTACAATATATATGATACGACTCGTTTATGACACGACCCATTTATGATACGACTCATTTATGATACGATGACATAAATTGTGATCCCTACTTGAAAATAGAAGTTTCAAATAAGAATGCTATCACGCATTAACCTAGGCAGTTGAAAATGAAATTTAAAACTTGGGATTCATTTGAAAAAATTACGCAAATAGAATCTTTTACTTTTACTTTACATGAAAGGATAAGGCATGTGCAAGTTGTCATTTTGATTTTATTAAAAAAAGCTCTCTTGATTTTCTTATTTGAAGATCAAAATTAAGATGTATTTATTAATTAAATAGGAGTATCGCGTAATGATTTTCTCTTCTTTGAATTGAATGTTGCATCCCACCGCCTGCTTGTGTTGCTTTTTAGGTTGGAACAGGAGACAAAAGGCAACAATGGTACACCAAAAAATTGGGGTAGGTAGAACACGTGGCAGATAACAGCAGGGTCAAACGTGTTGAATTTCCTGAAGCACAAAGGGAGAAGAAAGAAACCTAAACCAACCTCCATCTTCCTTCCTTCCGTGTTGTTTCGTATCCAAGTACCCAAACAGTAGAACTTTCTCTCAAATACACTGACCTCACACATTAATTAATTATATTATTTATAAACCATATGTATATAAATAATTTATTTGTGTTAGACCCACAAATCCTAACGCCTTCTTAATTTTAAGAAGCTAACGTATAAGATTAATCATCCAAAATGAGCATTTTCTTTCCTTTTTCTTATTTTTTCCTCTTAGAAATCGGTCATTTCAACCGTGATTAGAAGCTTCCTTTCGAACTGAAAATGACTGATGGATAAAATTTCATTTATATGCGATTTTTCCTGTATGCACACACACACACACATATATTCACTTAGTATACTATATGACAAAGTACTTAGCACCTTTCCATCTTTCACAAGTAAGAAAGGTTCAGGTTCTTATTTAAAAAAAAAACCCTAATTGTTATTATTAGTATTTTTTGGTGTTATATGATCCTCCTATACGAACTCTTCGTATTTATTACAAATATTTGTTATTATGTCTTTATGGTTTATATATTATCATTATATATATACCCACATAAAATTAATTAGCACTCTCTTATTTTTTATGAGAAAAATGGTATAGGTACTTTTTCTGTCTTTATTGTGCTTTTATTATTTTATAATGAAGATCATTGATTGTATCTTCAGGATGCACTTATTTTTATTTGCGACCTGTGCATTTAATTTTTGTCTATTGTGGTCACATCAACATATAAGTATATAATATTTTGGATTAATTTTAAGGTCATTAAAACATTTCTCATGTTCCTTATAATGTTTAGTATTAGATATAATCTAAACAAAGTTACATAATCATCTAGAAAAGAAAAGAAACAAAATTCCATAAATATTTTCAAATCTCAAACCAGTTTTGCTTTAAGATTTATAACCATATATTTTTTTTCTATTTTTATTGAAAAAAGGAAGAAAATGAGGATATTTTTAATAAATGATAAAAATAAAAATAAAGTTGTTAAATAAAAAATTGGAATTCGCTAAAGAATTGACACTTGTTAGTTATTGATCTATATGTCGATAATATAGAAATCACATTTTTTTTTTTTGATTCATTCTATTAGGTATCCATTAGGTGAAACCTTAGCATAAATTGAAGTTCGACATGATGTGGGAATCATCTTATTTGGCCGCAGGGTCACATCCACCCTTAATTTGATAGGGCAACACAGCCTATCATCCATCACGTGAGATATCTAACCATAAGAAAAGCTTGCACATTTGCATTTCATATGTGCATTCATAAGAAAAGAAACAAAACCTCTATATAACCATAAGAAAGCCATGCCCAAGCAACGGGATTACACAGAAAAAAAAAATAAATTGTTGCAAAAGATATCTCTATAGGCTAGCAATATAATGGATTTATTTTTCTTTGGAGAAGTTGGTTATTGCAAAGCTTTATGAACTATTTGATGTAAAATAATCTTAAACATAAGAACAGAGGTGACAATTCGTGATACTGTGTTATAAATGAATTGTGTTGTAACGAGTCTGACTTATATATTACAAACTTAAACCCGATTAATTTATTAATCATTTCAAATTTACAAATCTAAACTCAACCCATTTATCAACCGTATCATAATTGTATTTAGGTATATATAACTTATTTAACTTTTTATAATCAAATCTTAAATTTATTTTTTATAAAAAATATTAATAAAAATATAAAACATATTAAAATAAATTAAGTTTTTAAAAATTATTTTTTTAAAAAATAATAAAAAATTATATTATCAAAAAATTAATAAAATACATTAGTTTTAAATTAACTTTTTTAAAATTTATTTTTTACCTTATCCATAATCGTGTTAAATGTGTTATTTTTGAATTTATCAAGTTAACTTATTTATGATCTGAATTTAATATTTAATCGTAGTTGACCCGTTTTGACCTAAACCCATTTATGTTAAATCTAAATATGTCAACTTCGTGTTGCGTTTAGGTTGGATTATCGTGTCGTATTACAAATTGCTATTCCTATATAAAAATAAAAAGCATAAAGAATTTAATATAATATTATATAGAAATCTTTCCTATATCTAACATTATCTATTATTAAACTAATAACTAGATAATATAATTTTGATTCAACTTTTGCTGGATAAGAAGATATTATATACTTTACTATTATTAGAATTGCTAACACAGATGGTTAGGCATGAACTAGACTCATAAAATAAACTACATATCTTCTGATTTTTATATTATTTAATTGGCTCCATTTGAAAAGGCTTTTTCAAAACAGTATTTATTGGGGAAACGTTTCTGCTAAATAGGTTTTCGAAAAAAGCTGGTCTCTCCCAATATATTTAAAAGTTAACCCTTTTTATTATTAGTAATTTAGCTAAAATCAATTATTACCAAATTAACATCTTCAAAATCACTTTGAAAAAGATTTCTCACACAGGTGATTATATACTGATTTAAAAAAAACAAATATTTTACTTGATCTGAAATTAATAATTGCACATACCTATATCATCATGTCTTCTTCATCTTGGAATCATGAAAGTATATATTATTGCAAATTATGTTTTGAACAGCGCCATTAATCAACATTGAAAAATCCAGTGGAGATATGATTGGGTATACTTAATTTATTAACTAATTAACACAATTGGTATATTTAAATCTGAAGGACCTGAATCTAGTTGGTCTAATTGAGCTAGTAAGCAGCCGCCTGAACTCGCTCACAGGATCTTGTTGATTTATCAGATATATAATGTTATTTTTATCAAATATGTAATTTATAATACTCGCCGTCTCCTTGGTCGATCTCCAACTGCTTTTATTGTCCCCATTGCACCGTTCACCCAATAACCATTTTAATACTTCATGTAGCCCGCTGCCTTCACGAGATCCACGGTAGTTCATTTTCAGAACATCTTTTTCAAACACTAATATATATATATATATAAGTTATATAAGAATATTCAAAAAATCTAATTTTTAAAATTAAAATGGTGATGTTTTCAATATTCTTATATAATTTATTATTAAAATTAAATTACAGAAGTTTCATATTCAAAACATCTCGAAATAACTAGAGTGATGTTAGTAATTAGTAACCAATATTGTAGACACATGGAAACTTATGTGCAACAGTGAATAAACAGATAGTTCAGTAAGTAAAGGACACAATAGTTGGTTATATAGTTTGGCCCAATGCCTGCATTTGCGAAGCCTTGTCCAAGTCGAAGATTTCACTAGGGTTTGCAAGATACACCACTTACAGCAAGTCCGACACCTTGCAGTAGCAGCACTTTACAAACATGAATCACGACAAGCTTCTCTTATCTTTGGAGAAGATGCTAAACTCTATTAACAAAACTAGCCACCGAATATAGTCTTTACTGTGTCTTGCTGATTTCAACACTTCAAACACATACAACTCCTTATACTATGCCTCATGATCACTCAATAAAATAGAAATTAAAACAATGAATTCAACCCTCAATACAATGTATTATACACATGTAATCAACAGTTTCTTCGTAGCTTGAGTGATATTCAATGCTTTGAGGTCCTTTGCTTTTATAGACTTCTGGGCTAAATTATTTTTTAGGTAGGAAGATTTTTTAGGCAAATTGTGTCATGATATTGTGATCACAGTTTCTTGTCTTGACCAGTTTGAAGAATCCTGCACCTTTCCAAATGCGTTAAGATGCTTTCAATTCTTTCCTTTGCCTTTGGATTTTCTAGCACCATGGACATAAAATGAAAAACTCCATTATAGTAATTCATCCTGCCAATTCTAATTTTAAAGATAAAAATATTGAAGAATGATTTTTGGCAATATCTTCTTTCTGTTTTTTAAAAATTATGTTTCTATTTCAAGAAAACCAGTTTTGTTTTCAATAACCAGAATCCATGGTCTTTTGTGAAAATGATTTGAGTCTAAAAAATTGAGGATGCTCCATTAAGAAGGAAAAGAATTTGCTCACTCATTAATTTCTAAAAAACACGAGTCAAAGAAATATTTTAAATAGTTTCCATAGGTACATGATTGTTTCTAGTTGCATTTTTTTTTAAATTTTTTAACAGAGAGATACATATGCAATATTTTATTCATGATTAGCAATATATCTAGAATATATGAATGCCTATATGAAACTACTCTAATGTCTGATCATAATCTGTTTCCAAATTTTCAAACATTTTTTGATATTGTACAAAGCATTCTGCGAATTTACACGGGCATCTCGATTTGATTTATTCATCACGTATATATTTAATTATATAAATTTGTAACGTGCTGAGCATTCTGTGGGTGTGTACGTCAAGATATACATTTTCTTGGAAAATCATGTTTTTCGATACTAAATACATGAGAAACATAAACTCTTCATTTACATTTTGTTTTTATTTATGTATTTTGATATATAAAAGAAATGATAATAATTTTAGACCTTATATTTTGCGACTTTAATTAGAACATATTTGAGAGAAAAAAATCCTCAAATTTAAATATGCGTGCATAATCTATACTCTATTACTCTCTCAATAACGAATAGAAATGCTAAAACAACCTAAA
>JAJIYU010012399.1:0-14604 GCA_030144865.1 Tinospora cordifolia | reverse complement strand
TCTACTGAAGCTCTCATGGCTATCTCAAAAACTGAAGCTTTTGTTTTGCATTCTTCCTCCCCATCAGTCAATGGCATCTCCAACCTGCCTCATGCCAAAGTACAGGTTTATCTCTCTCCATACCACCATCCTATCACACACTAACTGCTTTGCTTGATGCAGGTGCTGCAGCAACACTCATGAATCCCTCTTTGTTGCCTACTGAGTGGTGGAAACCCCACTGTCAAACATTTAATACTGCTGGATCAAATCCATTGGTAGTCACTCTTATCAGCAAGCCTGTGAAGATCAAACTTCACCCTTTGCTGACATTCAAACTTCGAATCCTTGGCGCTCCGGGATTGTCTAAACCATTCATCATTGGTTATGACATCTTACAGAGGATCAAGCATCTCACTTGGACTCCACGAGGACTCAAGACAAATTCTGCTTTTGTTCCATGGATTTCTACAATTTTTGAAGGAACTCAATTTGTAGAATATTCTCCAAAGATTCAAGACTTGAAGACTTCATTGGTACAAAAATGTTGTGCAGAAAGCCACACAGCTTTCCTCTCCAAATGCAATCACCCACTATGGATGAACAAGGATTATTTTATTAAGCTTCCTTTTAAGCTTAATGAAGATATAAATCCTACCAAGGCATCTCATCCAGGTATGCCCCCTTCTCAGCTCACTCTGGCTATCCAAGAACTTAATCAATTAAAAGAAGAAGGATTGATTGAGCCAACCACATCTCCTTGGGCATGTGAAGCTTTTTATGTCAACAAGCGCTCTGAACAGGTTCGTGGAAAACTTCGGTTGGTTATCAATTACCAGCCCCTTAACATCTTTTTCAAAGATGATAAGTTCCCACTACCTCGACCAGAAATCCTATTTCAGCACCTCGCCGATGTCAAGGTACTTTCAAAGTTTGATTGCAAATCAGGATTTTGGCAGCTTGGGATCGATCCAGAGGATAGGCCAAAGACTACTTTTGTGATTCCTGGGCACTATTATCAATGGACAGTCATGCCGTTTGGACTGAAAACTGCTCCTTCTATCTTCCAACGAGCCATGACCAAAATCTTCTCAGAAATGCAGCAGCAAGCATTAATATATATAGATGATATACTTTTTTTTTCCAAAGACATATCATCACATATTGATCTTGTGCAGAAATTCCAGAAAATTTGTATTTCTTTTGGCCTCATGCTCTCAGAAAAAAAGATGCAGTTATTTCAGGCTTCTATCAATTTCCCTGGAATGGAAATCTCAGCAGGACAGCTTACTCTGCAGCCCCATATCTCAAATAAGCTCCTGGATTTTCCAGATGTTCTACCAGACAAGGTGACCATCCAACAATTCTTAGGGCTTGTCAATTATATGGGCCTTTTCATCAAAGATCTTTCTTAATACACAAGTAAGCTCTCTTTGCTCTTAAAAAAGTCTCCTCCACCCTGGACAGAAGAATAGACTAAAGCAGTCCAGACTCTCAAACTCAAGGTCCAGACGTTACCACCTTTGCAGAAACCTGGCAAAGGTCGACGAATCCTTCAAACTGATGCTAGTGATGAATATTGGGGTGCAGTTCTTTTTGAAGAATCCTCAGATAACACTCGTTCCATCTATGGATATAAAAGTAGCGTCTTCAAATCTTCTGAGCTGCACTATCACTCCACCTTCAAGGAAATTTTAGCGGTCAAAAGAGGCATTGAAAAATTCCAATTCCATTTGGTTGGCCATTCTTTTCTCATTGAGATGGACATGTCTAGTTTTCCTAAGATGCTACATTTCAAACAGAGAACAATACCGAATCCCCAGCTCCTTTGTTGGGCCAATTGGTTCTCTCAGTTTAATTTTACAGTTAAGCATATTTCTGGGAAAACTAATGTCTTAGCTGATTTTTTGTCTAGGCATCATCACTCTTCATTCATTGGAATCATTGGATCTTCCTCTTCCAACCCAGATCCATCTGATGGTGCCCATGTTCCCCCGAATATCATGGCCTCCATTTCTACGTTGCCTATTGAACTTCGAGAAGCAATCTATTGGAAAATTCTAGACCAACCTGTCATAGATAGCCTTCTTAAAGTTCTGACCCGCAGACATGGCATGTTTTTTGGCCATGTTCCTCACCCTATTAAACCTTATCTTTTCCCTTTTCGTATTATAAGTTTTTATCATTTTCCTAAGGAAGCCTATTATTTTCTAATGCACCTATGGCGTTCTTGGTGGATTGGGTTTTCTTTTGATAAGCATCTTCTATATGCTTATCTTTTTCAGCTTCGGCCCCCTCATCATGAGCTTGCGCCTGATAACATCAGATTTTATAATTTTTTATTAAAATTTGCAACTCATGAACAATAGGTAGCCGGCTTTAGTGAATGGCCTCAAAGGTTTCTCACCATTGCCTTTTTTGCACCATTAGCCTCTCCACGCAGGTATACTAGTATTGGTGATGATCCAATTGCAGCGGTTGAAGAAGAATGTTCTTACCAAATTCTCTGTGGATACCAAAGGTTATTATTCTTCAACACTCATAGACATCATACTTACCCAGGATCACAACCAGGCCGAAGGCACGGATTTTTTATGGTAGTTGATCCACCATTCTGGCCCAGCTTTCATCAGTTTCAATACTTCCAGCAAGACATGATTCGATGGAATAAAACTACAGGTGTCACAAATTGGCCCAGGCCCACTCCACCATATAACTCTGGACTATTATATGAACGTGCAGGCCTTAGTGAGCCCGAAAACCATCTATGGGATATATTGCATGTTTTAATGGACGAATATCTTATTGAAAATCCCACTCATCTCGACGATGTTTATAACTTTATAATAAAGTCACCATATTATATTTTCCTTTTTTTGTCTATCCACACACACACACACACACACACACACACACACACACACACATATATATATATATATATCTTACCATCTAATTTAGTGTATGAACCTTATGATAATTATATATATTCAATGTTATTATTATTGTTGTTATTAATTTAATTATTATATTATATTTAATTATTTATTTTTTTCTAGTCATAATAAACATTAATTATTTTAATTATTATACATATCTATAAAACACAATTTATAGTTTTATCATGTTATTATTAGTATTATTACTTTTCAATCCAACACTAGGTCTCATTTTCGCATCATTCGCGCCTTCGCGGGAGCGTGAACCCGAACGAGCAATTAAACGATTTATTCATTCCTAAGCATAATCTACGTCTTTTATTATTATTATTAATATTCCTCTCCCGTTTACTCACGACGTGGCACGGCCACAAGTTATGGGGTGTTACATACACACGTCAGAATGCTCTGAAATTTTGTAGGCAACTTATAGACATATCTAGGGGTCTCTCCATTTAATTTCAACTCAATCTATCAAGGTTTGGTCAGTCAATTTTATTTCAGAAATTTTGGACAGAATGCAGGAAATTTCTGGGTGCATAAATTTCACTATCCTCAAATGTTCTTTTCCCTCATTCAATTATCCTTCTTATGGGTTGTTTCTTGTGTCCATTTACAGTCTACAGGTCATAAATTATTCTCTATTCACAACCACTCCAAATCAGTAGTATGTAACATCGAAAACGTGCTTATCATTCCATCAATATTCTGTTATATCCTAAAGAACACAAGGAAATTTGTTCTAGCACCCTACTATCATGACATATTTGCATGCATAACAAGATACATCTATAAGAGTTTAAGGTGAAGTCTTTATACCTTTTTGAAACCTCTATTATGGAGTCTATGATGCCTCTGGTTCCAGTCCGAAAGGGTACCTTTAGGTGTCCCGAATGTAGCTCCTATTCTAGCCCCAAACTGTCTCTGTTGGCACTGTCGCAACAGTATGTTTAACAGTCAGCAACAGTGGCTTATACCACACATTAAACGTTTCAATTTTTGATTTCTACTACTTGGACACTTAAATATTCATGATAAGGAGTAGAATGATGGACTTTTACCTTAAGGACATGCCTAGAGTGGTTCAAGAACAAGCTTTCCCAAGATTGCTCCAACTGTCTCTGTTTCACAATTGTGACAATGGTTGAGTAACCAACTTCAAGGGTTCTAAAATAATGCATAAGGTCTTATTTATCATTCTCTAACCCTTGAAGATCAAAGTACATACTAAGATGAGAGGAATGAACCATTTTACCTTCAAGAAGGAACTGGAAATGGCTAAGTTCTAAGGTTCCAAAGATGGCTCCAGCACACACTTTCTGAAATTTCTGGCTTTGAACAGTGTGGACAGCCCTCTTCTTGGTGTTTTCTGCTTCAAATGGCTCAAGGACTGGGCAAACCACTTGTAGGATCTTGTAGGTGGTGGCACAAGCTTCGAATCAAGCTATAATTTGCTGGGTTTGGCTGAGAATTGACGAAGATCCAAGCCAAGGAAGTTAACTACAGAAATCTGGAAATTTTCTGGGTTTGAGCTCAAGAAGGAGTTTTGTTGCATGGGAGAGGCTTGCATGGCAAGAATGGGTGACATGTGGCATCCAGGTGGCATCTAGCAGCACATGCTGGATGCCCAGTTGGCAGCCTGGATTGGCCACAAGGGAGGCCATGAAGTGATGGCCAAAACCATGGATCAAATACCACATGCTCCCATGGTTTTTGTACTCAAAAATTGCTGAAAAATGCTGAAAATTTGCCAAAAATCGGATATTTTCGCACAAAAAGACAAGGAGGAAAGGGGGTTGGACCCCCTTTGGGCTTGTGGGCCAGCCCACGCGCCTGGCCCGAGCACTAGGTGCCCGAGCCACGCGTGCGGCCCAGATCCCGCACGGGCGTCCGCTCGCGCGGGCCGGGCGCTCGGCCCAGGCCTAGCGCCTGGGTCAGCTCAGGTCCCCCCTTATATATATATATATATTTTTTTATTTTTTTATTTTTCTTTTTAGTTTTTTTTTCCACTAACACATATACATACATATATGTATTATATATCAAAATTTTGCATTTTTCGTCCTCTAAAATCTTAAATTGTCTAATTCATCATTTTTCATCAAAATACTAACATTATACACAATTTTAACATTTATTTAATTATTTTCTCCAAAAATTGAATAATTTCTCCAAAAATCATATTTTTCTTCCAAAAGTTCTATTTATTATTCTAAAAATCTGATAATTGTTTCAAAAATTCATAAATCCATCCTATAAATTATTTTCCTCAAGAAAAAACTTTTTACTAATATTTTCATGTGTTTTCTCCTTAAAAATTTTATTTTCTTGAATTATTTTCATTTTCTTTAATAATTAATCCGAAATTGGAAAAAATTGGAAAAAATTTTGTATTTTCTCATTAAAATTTCAGAAAATACTTAGAGTACATAAATGTCGGATCCGTCAATCCATTGTCAAAAATGTGGGACGTCACATTATAAAAATTAATTTTACTCATTTCAAAACATAAATTTACTTTATTTTTATAAAAATAAAATAACATTATGTATTTCATATAATCTAATGTTCTGACCATTAAAAATACAAATACGCGACCAAATTTTGACCCCATTACAATCCTCCAGCCCAAGTTATCGCTTGCACACGTCCAAACCAAATCGGTGCGTACAAAGAGACAGAAAGGGAAGAATAAAAAGAGACAGAAAGGGAAGAAAAAAATGAGAGGAAGGAAGAGGAGGGGGTTTGTTGTTTCACCCAGACAAAACCAGAAGAGGAAGAAAAATCTAGAGAAGAAGATAGAGGGGGACAAATTTTGTCGCCGCCATAGGTGTCAGTGTCCAATACAGTGATCAACATTTTAAGGTGGTTGGTAATGAGCTATTGGAGATTCTAAAGGAGAAATATGGTGCAAATTTTGAGTTCTTCATTTCTAGCAAGGTGACACCTATAGCATCAGACATCTCCTTGAAGAACTTGGGAATTGAGAACTATGACTTAAGGCAATTCATCTGGAAAGAGGTAGTACATTATCATCAATGCTGCTGCAAGCACCAAATTCAATGAGAGGTAATCCAACCATAAAAAACTAGCTAAAACCCTTTTATTTCTGACATTTTAAGAAATGGAATTCTATCTTAACGTAACATATTTACTTACTGTTCGATTTTTTTCTTAGATATGACGTAGAACTGGGCAATAATACTTCTGGAATAAATGTCTTAGATTTCGCTAAGAATTGTGGGAAACTTAGTATGTTTCAACTGGTAAGTGAGATAATATATCTTTGTTCTAATTTACATGAATGTTAATGTGAACCTTGTGTCACTATCATTAGGATGAGCAATTCATGGTTTTTCTGTATATGTCCGGAGTATGAGAGTGTGATTGATATTTGTGATAATATTTTATGTTGAACAACATATGTATGTGGAGAAAAGTCTGGACTTATACTGGAGAAACCGTTGGTTATGGGTGAAACCCTCAATGGAACCTGCGGGTTAGACATTGATCAAGAGCTGAAACTGGTGGAAGAAATGCTGAATGAACTTAAGGCTCTGGGTGCTACAAAAGAAGCAAAAACTGTTTGCTATGAAAGACTTGGGCATTGAAAGGTTCAACAAATTTGGCATAATTAATTTCTATCAATCTCCGAACTCGAGTTGATTCAACCAACTTAATGCACTTGGTTTAATACATACGGCAGGTCAAAATTAATTTTAATGTTATTTACTTAATTATAAGGGTATTTTCATTTATTATAAATTTTTAATATGTGTTACAAAAATTCAAAAAAAAAAAACCTACAAGGGAGAAGCTTGAGATGCTTTGTTATAATATTCAATCTAATGGGCCAATACTACAACAAACTTGGTCTTTAGCAACAAAAATATTCGTTACTAAACACTAATGTTCTATTGCTAAAACTTTTTAGCAATAAAAAAAAATTTGTTGGTAAATTTGTTAGTAATAGTGTGTGACAGTAATACATTAATAATAAATAGTTGATCCGCTGCTAATAATCTTTTTGGCAAGAAAATATTTTTATTACTAAAAAACTATCTATAACAACAAGTTATTTTGTTGCTAAAAGTTTATGTAAGCAACAAATTAATTTATTGCAAAATTTAAATTTTAGCAACAATATTTTTTGTTACTAAATTATGTCATTAGCAATAATATTTGTTGTTAATAAGTATTTATAACTATAAGATTTATTGCTATTTAGTTGTTTTAATAAAAAAAATAAGCTATAATGAAGAAGTTTCTTTTGGAATAATTTATACATTGTTAATAATAATAATAATAAGACAAATAGTTTTACTTTTATACAAATAGAGTTGTGTAATAATAATACACATAAGCAGAAGAAGCACCTTCACCAAATGTTGTGACCTAATTAGAGTCAGATGGGTCAGCTTCTTTTTCTTGTTCTGTCATGAGCTTCAATCCTAGTTCCTCTTCTATATCATCTGAAGCAGAGATGAGCAAGAACTCATAGCCATCATAGAGTTCAAGAAATCAGGGGGATCAGTAGGAGCAAGCTTGCGTGCTCCAAATTGCCCTTGCAAGTGAGTAAGAAACTGTGCCTTTCTTTTGCTCTAAAGCCCTCTATACTGAGATGTCTCATGTTGTTGTCAGAGTTTTTAATTTGTATCAGAAAGGAGCCTTCTCTTCTATGTTTAGCAATTCCTGAGGGTTACTTCTCTCACCTTCTAGTGGGAATTATAGCTTGCAGATCAAATGGATTTGCAGGTAGCTTGTGGTTGTGGCCTCTTGTAGTTGTATCATATTAATCTAAAATGGAACATGATTATATCAACTTGGGCAAGAATAACACTTATATTTATAATTAGAAGGAAGAAAAAAAATTAGGAGATCATCTTAAGATCTGAAAACTAGTGAAACTTCATTGACTATAGGTCCTATCCAGTCAATCCAAATTCTAGCACTGCCATCACAAAACTAGTGCTATGAACAAATGAATAATAGTAACAAAAATAAAAAGAAGTCATAAAAAATAACATTAAGTTTAGAAACCTTGTTGAATTAAATAATAGAAAAATTAAAAATATTTTAAAGCATCATTTTCATAAAATAAACATTTCAATCTTTTTCACGAGCCTTAAATATCATTTAAATTCCTTCATAATAGATTGCTTCTTAAAGAGATTAGCCAAAAATCAAAGCAAAATCATATCATGCTAACATCAAAATATCCCAATTATAAATGCTTGAAACAAAATATACGTAGGTTAAAGTCAACTTGTTCAATATAACAATACTAATTTTGCTTATATGGCACAACATAACTAAACTTTACATGTCATGATATCCTAATATGATAGATCTAAACAAAATAACGAAATCATTGAAAATTCAAGTCTTCTTTCTTTAGTTATGATTCGTACTTGTGCAAAAAATATAACTTGAATGAGCTTAAAGAGATTAGTGAATCCTCCAAACCTAACTTTATAAGCATTTATATACATTCGTACAATCACATGCAACCACTTGTTAAAAATATATATGATTCAACCAATTGCTTGTTTTTGTTAGAATACTGTTAGGGGAGATCAACTCCTAGGTGGTTTACCATCATCTAATGTATTGCACTTGTCATTTAACATTTGGGCTCAAAGATGGATATCCATAAGCAGCAACAAATCCATATAACAAGGCAATAGTGTGTGGCATCTTGTAGCACCATGAACGATAACCACATCGCCTGACCAAGTGAAAGTTTTTATATATATCTTAATAGCCTCACTTTAGTTTCATGGTAACATCGGGTCTCAAAAAGAAAACATTTATCATTAACTTGATATTCCAAGCCATATCAAATCGTATTATTAACAGTAATGTTCAAATAATATAATACCAATCAACCCATACATAACGACGCATATATAGTCTCTTAATTCATGTCATATGGTCCATAACATAACAACCATAGCATGTAACACAACACGAGATCATATCATTCAAACAATATCTATATGCATTCAATGACCCTAATTACTACACATGTCAATACAATCAAGTATAAACAATTATAACACATAACATAATAGCCATAACAGGTAACACAACACAACATCGTATCATTTAAACAATATCTATATAAAGTCAATGACCCTAATTACTTTGCATGTCCTTGTGATCATGCATAAACAATTATAAAGGTCAATTGTCATGATTTTTACCTCTATCGGGAAACCTAGCATTCATATGGTGTTTCAAGTTCCAAATTTTCAAGCTTTATTCAAACCCTAATAAAAACCATCTGTCAAGACCCCTTGCATAGGCCGAAGGGTGGCCTGACTCACATGATGATTTAACGAACTCACTCATCGAGTCAAGTTCGCCTAGTCACCATTAAGCCTTTCCAACCACAATAACAAGCGACAAACGACATCAAAATAATTCTAGCACCAATTCTGTAAAGTGGGAAAGTAAACATAACATTTCAATTAAGTATATAAGCAAGTACCATAGAAGTTTGCTTCTACATAGTACATATTGTCTTGTTCCAAAAAACAAATACAGTTGACCATAAGATACAAACATACAAGAGAGCGACCTCTAAATAAAACCAAAAAGGTAAAGGACCACCAAGGGAACTAGGCTATAACCATGCCTTTCCCTTTGTTAGTCGCTGAGGAATCTAAAATGTTAGTAGAGTAGTGAGCCTAATTTACAACGTGGCTCAATGAGTACTAAAACTAACATGTTACCTATAATTGGCATTCAAAAATAATATATACATGAACAGTAATGGTAAAACAATACTTTATAACAAGACATGTAGTAAAACATTTATAAACAATCTAACAATTAAAGAAGGACAGTTTGAATACATGCTAATTAAAAATTGTATTAGGGTTAGGGTTCAAATCATCCAACCCTATGGCCATTGCTTGAGCGAGTCATGAGTCAGGCGTACTGGTCACTCAAGCACGTCATGAGCTAGGTGTATCTGTCGAATATCCTAGCCCCGCGCTTGATCTTCAAGTATCGTCACTCAAGCGGGTTTGAGGCTAGATGTATTGATCATATGCCCTACCTTGACACTCAGACCTCAAGCCCAATTCCAATGACGTCGTATACCCTGATCTCAATGCTTGGACCTCGAGACTATGGTCTCACTATCAGTGTGCATCTATACATTTCAAACCAATTGATGTAACTCAAATGACATGAAACCATTCAACTAATGTCATTTCACACACAAGTTTATGCAAGGAATACAAGTTAAAGTAACATTTGAATTAAACTACTCACTTCGGATCCTACGCACTGATGTCCCATCGACACTCAGCCTAGTCCTACGATACACACTCAAATCTACGTCATTAAAACTCAGTTTTAGTTCCTTTGTGAAACGTGGCTCAATTTTAGTTCAACTGTCCCTAACCGATCTCAGTAGACCCAAATTTGACTTGATCAACATGGGTCAAATTGGGTCAAATTAGGTCAAAATAAGTCAGTTTGCTCAAAATTTTCAAATTTTCCACACTTAGTCAAATTCCTAACTTTTTGTTCTATCTATACAGCGAATTTGCCAATTTTTTGTGATCAATCCATGTGTTTGATTTGCGCAAAACTTTTTAGACTTGATCTATACCCCTTAAATATTCTCTAAAATTTTAGTTTTTAATTTTTGGACTTCATTTGACATGGTTTTCAAGTGGAATGACATGGTAGTCAAATTCCCAACCTGTTATTCTATCTGTGCAACAAATTTGCCAATTTTTCTGCAATCAATCTGTGAGTTGAATTTGTACAAAACTTTTTAGATTTGATTTATACCCTTTAAATATTCTCCAAAATTTTAGTTTTCAATTTTTGGGATCCATTTGGTACGATTTTCAAGTGGGATAACAAGAGTTGTGAATTCTCATTTTACATGTGACAGGCAGTAACATTGTTTATCGATTGATCCCCTTCAGCATATCCGTTTTGGACCAAACTTGGTACACTCCTTGTGTTGTCTGGCAAGGTGTCCACAAAGTTTCAACTCAAAATGACAAGTTTTGTTCAGTCAACTGATCCCCCGAATTCTCAGCCAAGTCACAAAAAATTCTAGGTTCATGTTTCTCATTGGTTTTCTAGTGTTTATTTTCCCTCAGTAAACATCCAATATAAAGTTATTTCTTACACTTATCATCAGTATTTAGGTCATAAAACATCCTAAAACTAAGTTTCATTTGAATCAGTAAGCATATGTAACAAAAATCTGATCATACATTTCATCAAACACCTCACATGCCTTTTCTATAGACTCTAAAATTTTCTCACCTATGTAACGGGGCATCTTTGCATGCATATAACACCATGAATACAAAGGCTTAAGGTTCGGGGTTTATACTTCCTTGTAGCCTCAAATGTGAGGTTTAATCACTCCAGGTTTCAGACCAAATGGACGTCCCTAGCTACTTCAAATGTTGTCTCAAAGTTGCTTCAAAGAACAAATTTCTACTGAAATTGCTATAACAGTTAACAACTAATCAACTTTAGCGCCTTGTAAACCATGTTAAAGATCTCAGTTTTTGTTTTCTATCTATTGGAGATTGAAGTACACATGGAGAGGATCAAAATGAGTGATTTTACTCGAAAAACAGATCTCAGATGGGTTAGGAACCATCATCTCAAAAATTAGATCAACATATTTCTCTGCTTCTTGTTTTCAACTATGCCAAATAACTCCCCTTCGTGGTCATTTTTGTCTCAACTGGCTAGTGTTTTCAACCAATGTTTGCACATTCTTGAAGAGGGCAGTGAGAGCTTTCCAACAACTGCAATATCATGCAAATCGGACTTGGGACGAAGGAGCTATGGGGTCTTGAAGTTTGGGTGTTGCAACTGATTTTCTGTAGAAAATCAGTTTTTTGTGCTGTCTTTGGGGCCTCTTTGCACAACCTAGGAGCTGCCACGTGGCCACCCATGTGATCTTGGGTGGCCTAGCATGGTGCCCCACTGGCCGAAGTCCCGAGGTCTAGTCAGCAGCGGTGTCAGTGGCCAAAAATTTTGACCTCAAAACTTGGGGCTGGTAAATGGTTTTGGTGCTGGTTTTGCTAGAAAAGAGGAGAAAAAAGACGGAAAATGAGAGGGAAAGGGGAGAATTGGGTTGGGCTGGCTGGCTGGCACTTGGGCCCTGGGCATTGGGCTAGTTCGACTAAATTTCAACCCCTTTTAAACCCAAAATTAATATTTATACATTACACAAAGATAATATTAATTTTAAAATTTTCCTTTTCTCTCGTTTTTCCCTTTTTGTTATTCTTTTCTCTTATTTTATTTTATTTTATTTTATTTTTATTCACTCACCCACTTATTTTATTGTCATCATCCTTTTTATTTATTTATTTCTCTTTTTTTTTTCTAAAAATCACATATTTAACCCAAAAATTAATATTTTTCTCTCAAAAAATCAAATAATTACCCAAAATTCATTATTCCTTTTTAAAATTCATATAATTAACCCAAAATTCATATTTTCTCCCCAAAATCACATTTCTTTAATAATTCACGTATTCTCTTCCAAAAAAATCATATTTCTCAATTAATCTAATTTTCGTCAATTAAATGGTTAAAATTAAAGAAAATTGAGAAAATTCATATATTTTTATTGAAAATTCTGAAAATACATGGGAATGCATATTTTGAACCCATCAACTTGGTGTTCAAAAATATAGGTCGTTACACCATCAATTTTTTGTTATTAGATCATGAACCACAACATTCTCAAAGTATGCTTAAAAACCCATCACAATGACCAAGGTTGAATGGCTCGTCACCATGGTGTTCACTGCAGTAACTAGAGGCCAAATTGCCTCTTTTCTATATATATATATATTCTTTTTTGTACTTCAATTTCACACTTCCAAGGCTAAATATCACACATATTTTAAACACTTTATTTACTTATATAAGTCAAATTTTCTACTAATTATGTAACCCCAAAATATTGGACAAAATTCACCAAAGATTCAAACTCTAATCAATTATATGTGTGGGTGTGTGCAAAAATCTATTTTACCTTGATATCTAGTGTTATCACAAGATCTGAGAAGACTTGTCCATTTCTTCACAACGGTGCTAATTTTATCCAAAAAACCTAAGCTCAACAATGTCTTGATGTATTATTTCTTTTAAAATACTTTTCAATGAATAGCAAATCAAATTTTTACATTGAAAAGATTAATGTTACCATAAGATAGTGATGATGATCGATCTTGGGATGATTTTTTGCTTGTGTCAAGAGTTACAAATTGTACTGTTATTTAATCAAAAGATAATGACTGGTTTTGAGAATAAAATGATGATGACAACAAAAGAGAACAATTAATGCAAAGGGGTAAATGATACATAATGCACACTTAGATGCATGTAGAGGACTTAATGCAAAGTGAACTGGGAAAGGAGTATTTGTTGTCTAATGCATAGTAAAGTCATTTTTATAATGTCCCCAAAACTAGCAGGTGAAGTCATAATAGTCGTAAATTAGTTGAATGCTCAACTTTCCTAGTCTTAGCAAGTGGTAGTACAAAGATTTCTAAAATCAAGAGATCACAATAGCGACTTTTATTAGAACTAACTTTGGAAGGAGTTCTAGTTGGGAATTGTGGTTATGATGCTTGGTGTGAATTATTGGCGTTATGGTTCCAAGGTCCTCACATAAATAACTTTAGTGAATAATGTTTTGTGATTGGATATTGCTTTTTTGTAGAAGGATGAACAAATTATTTAAGGATACTTTTGGTTAAACCTTGGTTGCAACTCTCTAAATTAACAATTGAGGCTTAAAAACTTTCTAATTCTTCATACTAACTTAGGAACATAGTTGTAGTGCCCCAAAAGTCAATGAAAGAATTATAGAATTTGGAGGGGTTTAATATAAAATAAATTAAATAATTTAAAAAATTATAAATGCTCCACGATCATGAAATTACATGTGAAAATAAGCTTAGGATAAATATAAAAAATAATAGAAAACATGAAGATATAAAGAAAATGAAAAAAAAGCACAAAGGTCTTGTTACTGCACTGATGGATTTCATTACCGTAGTAATGCAAAGAAACCCAAAAAATTGATGTGTTGTGGTTATCGCGGTTACCTATCATGGTAATATGTGATTATTTAAGGCGACTCTTGTGCTAAAACCATAATTCTCAGTTATTCGGATACGTGGTCGGGCATAAACCTTACCTAGCCGCCATAGAATGATCCTTTTTCTTCCCAGACCATTCTAGAGCACTTCTAATCCATTTCTACTCATCCTAAGCCACTCCCAACAACCTTTTGAATAAGGATTGAAGAAGAATTGTTGAACTAGCAGAGAGTGTGATTACTACGACTTCAAGGACAGTTATAGATTAGGTAAGGCACTAATATCCACACGAATCCATATTTCTACTACCTATTTCACGTTGTTTAGATTAATGAATGACCTTTTGATGAACCAGAATCCTAGATATCATTGTAAGCACTGTCCGGAGGCAAACTGTAATACCCCAGAATTTTGTCAAAAAATTTAAAATAACTAAAATAAGCAAATAAATTAATCTCAATGATTTTAAGAAATTTTGGGTGCAAATGGTGGGTTGGCACATGAAAAATAAAATAAATTAGAGATATAGTGAAAATTAAACAAATAAAACCTTAATTTGATAATTAAATAAA
>JAJIYU010012398.1:0-14595 GCA_030144865.1 Tinospora cordifolia | reverse complement strand
TAATAATAATAATAATAATAATAATAATAATAATAATAATATTTATTGTGTAAATAAAAAGGAAATAAATAAATTTTTAAAAACACTAAATAAATATAAAAATGTCCGAAAACAAGATTTAAATGTTTATTATAATATTTATTAAAGAAATAAAATAAATCACGTCAGTTCAAGTGGAGAAAAAAATTGAAAAATAAAAAAAATACTTATGGGGGCCTTTTTGAACTAACTTCAGAAAAAAGATAGAATTGGGTAAAAATTTCTTCTATGAACAGTAACCATGGATACTGTTCACCTACGGGTACTGTTCATGTGGGCACTATTCATCCCATTTTAAATGGCATAACAGTGAAACGAAAACAGAAAGAAACGAAGGAATTGCAGATTTTTAAGGCATCCATTTTTTGGTCACCAGAGATCCAATTTTCGCCCGAAGACAGTCAAAATAATCTAGATAAGATCTAGAGCAATTCTAAGTGACTAAGGTAAGATTTTGAAGCCTTAAACTCGTTTAAGTCAATTCTCATAGGATAACAACAACAAAATCACAAAACTGATCGGCAATTTGGGTTTTTAACGCACGAAAGGATCCAGAGCCAATTGAGCTCAAATCTTCCTTTTAAATTGATGAATCACTGATTGTAGACTAAATTTTAAAAGTTTTAACTATTTGTTTGTAGTTTTTGACGGAACTATAAGTTTTTGAGAAAATCTGGAGGTTTTGGAGGGTGAAAATCCTTTCAGCAAGCATAAAACTCGATCCGCTCAACGTTTAAGGTAACAGTCAGAATTAAAATTGTTCTATTATGAATTTAGAAGAAAATGAATATAATTTTGTATGTTGATGTGGTAAAATAGAAAATCCAAATTTTTGGGGACCCTTTTTGTAAGGAATTTCATGTGGATGGGCTTTTAATGGTGTATAACCCCAATAAAAGTTTAATTGGAGGCCATAGAAATGTAGAGAACAAAAATCAGTACACATCAACACCAAATTCGTGAATTTTGTATATCAAATGGATTTTTGGTAAATGATTGACCAATGAGATTATTTATAAAAATTTTGGAAATTAAAGAAAAATATGATTGGAAAGCTTATTTATTTTATTTCTTGTTGTAAAAATATGATATTTGAGCAAAAAATTAATGTTAAAGGTTATTGAGACTATTTGAGTTAATGCGCAGTAATACGTGAGGCCTAATGCGCGCGTATAATTAAATATAGGAAAATAAATACATTAGAAATTATTATAAAAAATGAATGAAATTTGTTTTGTGCATCTAAAATTACGTTTGATAGGTTAACTACGGTGAATGAGAACCTAAATTTTGGAAGTGGTTGATTATCATAATAGGAAGTGAGATACGTGCCCAACGGGATTAGTTGTTGGTATTCAGTGAGTATTTCTTTATCTTGGTTATTTATATGGCATTGTAGATATAAAATGGATTTGAATGTAAGCATGCTATTTGTATTGACATATTTGCATTTGGTTTGAAACTCGTGAAATTTTATTTACACGATAGCGTGTTTTAGATTTGCAAGAGCATATCTAAAATGTGATATCATTTCGATGGATTGGGCCATGGGGAATAATACTTCTTATGTAATAATCCATGTGGGACTGAGCCATGAGAAGTATCAGCCTTTCTCTATGTGATAATCCTCGAAATGATTATGAAGTTTGTGATAATTAGAAGTACAATCTACTATTATCCAGGCCAATCGAGAAGTGAGACTGACTTAAGCTTTGAAAGATGTGGATGTGCATGTATTTTATTAAATGATGCATTGGAAATAGCATGATCATTATGTTGAATGCATATATGTATGATTGAAATGTGCATGATGAATTTAAATGTTTTATCTAATTTGATATTCTGCATAATTGTTTAAATGCATCTAAATGTCATAGATAAAGATTATTCGCTGGGCATGTTGTTGCTCACTTATTATCTTCAACATTTCAGGAATAGATAGAAAAGGAAAGAGGCCAGCGTGAGAAGAGTAAACGATTCTTTCGTTATTGTTGGGTGTGTAGCTTAATTATATTGTGAACTTTATTTTTGTATAATTATAATTATTACTATATATATAATATCATCTAGAGGAGTATGAATTTGTTATACTAGGTATGAGTGTAAAATGATGTGGATTTTAAATTATAAGTTATGATTGAGGAAAACATGTGACATATTATTATCTATATGGACTATGGATTGATTATGTTGTTTATCAGGTGATGATTTTTATTTGTGATAAGTCAAAGATTCAAGGGAGACTCTGTCAAAATTATTGTGTGAAAATGGAGAAGTTTTGAGAGGATGAAGCTGACATAGTGTTATATACGTAGGTGTAACGTATATGGTATTATGTACCGGTCGTGACGTCACTTGTACGAAGTGGGTTGTGACAACAGGAATCTCCTAAATTTTTTTTTTGGCTTTCTAGCATCCTCTTCTAACAACTACTTGTAGTCCTCTTTTTGTTTTAAATAGTGTAGCATAGCTATCATGGGACTCCTCGGTAATCTTTGCATGTCCCCATTTATCTTAGACACATCTCTAGAAGGTAACGTCATGATCACTCTCTATTTCTAATAGTCTATCGCTGCTTGGTATAAGGTCAGTCAATCCATACCTAGTATGACATCATACTCAGGAAAAGGAAGTGAACAGAGATTAGCTGAAATCAACTTCTTCCTAAATCTAAGGTCACATTTACAAATTTTTAGGGAGTTTACTGTGGCTCTTATGGGTGTAGCTACATGTAATGTCACAGGCAATGGGTTTGTCACTAATTGTAATCTATCCACTAAGTGTTCAGAAATGAAAGACGTAGTAGCACCCGAGTCAAATAAAGGCTTTCACAACAACATTAAACAAAAAGAAAGTACCTTCCACTACAAGTGCAAGGTTAGCCTAGGCATCAATAGCATAAAGTCGGGCTTGGTTTTGTCTTCAACCCTGATTCTGGTGTTGCCTTTGATTCTATTGTAGTTGGGGCTGTGGTTGTTGCCGCTATTGTGGACGACCATCTTGCCCACATGCCTGTTGTTGCTGTGGAGGAATTGGAACTTTAGGACAGTTCTTGAGAATATTTCCTCTCTAGTGACATTAGTAACATAACCCTTGCTTCTTTACTTGTTCCCTCTATGCATCCCTGCCACGATCTGTCCGTGTTTGCTAGTTCTAAAGCCAGTTATAATATTGCGCCTGGCTTTGATTCTGAGGCACTTTGTACCCATTCTGTTTATTTTGCCTCTTCTATGAAGCTCCTAGCGCTTGTTGCGGCTGTGACCTCTTGTGTCTATTCCTCAAGACCTATTCATACTTGAGATCTCTCTCAATCAATTGCGCTCTAACCACCGTTTCTTTAAAAGTGGTCAATCATAGAGGATGGATGATCTTTCGTATCTCCACCTTTAGTCCCTCCACAAATCAATCTACTTTGAACTGTTCATCCTTATTCAGCTATGGGGCAAACCTAGCCAGTTTAGTGAATTTATGCTCATTTCGACCACTGTCATGGTCTTCTGCGTTAGTCGGATGAACTTCGATTGTAACTGTTTTGTCTTTGCCATGGAGAAAAAGTTCATATAAAATAGAGCCTTAAATTGCTCCCATATCATAATAGATACATCCATAGCAGGATCATTCATAATCATCTCCCACCAATGATAGGTGGATCCAACAAACTAGTGCAATACTAATGCAACTCTCCTAGGGCCAATTGCCCCTAATACATTCAAATGTTTGTTCATCTTAGTGAACCACTTATCTGCTACCAAGTGATCAATAATTCCCTCAAAACTACTGAGTCACAACTTTTGAAACTCCATTACTAGATTTTTCTATGCTACGTCATCCACAATCAATCGGTTCGGTGCTACTGGGCCATTAGGCAATGGGGCCTAATGAACTTGGGGTTGAAGCTGTGATTGTGGTTGTGGCTGTATTGTGGTTGATTCTAAACTTGTAGTAGACTTCTCATGATTTGTTCTACCACTTGCCGAACAAATTCGGCTAACATATCTATAGTCGCCACTATCCTAGCTGGAGCTTCTACCACTGGCATTCCGTTTTTCTTCTACCCTGACTCATCTGTATTTTCATCTCTCGTGTCGTTACCCCTTATTGTTGCTATTATCTACAAGCCAAAATTCATTTTAGTAACCATTAGTTTGACGTGATATCATTAAGAGAAATTTCAATACATAAGGAGAATCATAACTTTATCTCAATTCAATCTAGGTTACACAAAACCTTTTTTCACAAGGTTTGGATACTAAAAGTTTTTGCAACTTATGATAATCGACATCCTTTTTATATCTGTCTTTGATTGTTCATTTTATTGTCAAATTCTTTTCTTCGCGATGTTCGTGCTATCATGATTCTAGATTCATGTCTCTAAATTCTTAGTTGCTTTCGTGGCCTATCAATTTGTACTTCTAAGTCTAAAATTTGAGGTTTTCAATTCTTCATGTTTGTTTTGGATACGAGATTTTTGGTCTCATATAACATTATTAAAATCATAATACTAAAGAGCATGCGAGCAACCATTCAATCAACACACAATTCACACTAGCATAGAGAGATTTTCAAAAGCTTTCATCTATGCCTTGAAGTTCAATTGCCTCATACCGCTCTTGCCCGACAACATAGGTTTCTACTCAAAAACCTTACTACACCCAAATAATTTTGCAAATGTCTCAATGACTAAGGCCTCCTAAGTTTCACTACACTTGATCATCCGATGCCAACCAAGCATAGGGAAACAAGCTCTTCTAGAGTTACCGACCATTTACCAACCATGGTTGTCAATCTCCAAGTCCAGGATTCCTCCATATCTCTAATTCCTACACGTCCCATACCACACAAAAACGAAAGGTATGAGATTGTTTCGATCTTGTGTCGTGACCAACAAGTGTTTCGTTATTCACATATTTCAGTCTCTAACTTGTGTCCTAATGATTTTTATATATGATTCACTGTGCCTCATTGACAACACCCAAGTCTCTACTTATGATCTCTTTCCCTAGACCTAAGGTCTCAATGCTCAACTGAATGGTTCCTTTGTTGAACCAACAACTTGACATCAACTCGAGATACCACCTTTGGCATCTTGACTAAATATTCTGCCCAGTAGTTCTACTAACTGACCTCTCATCTCGCCCAATAACTTACTAACTGGGTTCTGATACCAACTTTATAACACCCTAATTTTCAGTCCTTACATCTCTATCACATCAAAGTCACATGCGAAGAAGCACGCTTGTTCTAAATTAAATGTTGTACACGTGTCAATTGCCAAAGACCGGAATGTTGCAATTCTCACCTTCAAATCATATTAAACACATTCTGGACACACCAGAACTTGCACAAATGATTTATCAACCCTTTGAATACATCAAGAAGTAACACAAGAAAATATATAGAAATAATCAAATAATTAAGTCATGACTTCAACTTTAAGACTTCATGAAACATGAAACAAGGTTTCCAAAAAAATTCTCTAATCGTGACCAAAATCTAAACCGTAACAACAATTAACAATTTAAATCAGTTAGGAAAGCTATATGCCCAATCTAAACTAACTAATCAAAGAAATGTCATAGAACAATCTCCACAATGAGACTTGCAAACTAGCTAGAAAAAATATCCAGGAGACGTTGATTGGCATGAATCGCCTTAAACATTACTTGAAATGAAAATATGGGTGAGCTCGAGAGTCTAGTGGATCATATGCAATACATTCATAGAATTATTTAAATCAAATACAAAACATGCAACCACTTATCATATATTAGGCGTTTCAATCATTGATTTGTTTATCAGTTGTTAATTAGACTGAAGGGCTTAACTTTGGTGTTCTCTCATCATCATCATCAAGTAAATAGGAGAGAAGGAATGTGTAGCATTTTCCAATTTCCAATGGACTTTAGGGACACACACGCATCACCGATCAATTCGGGATGTACCCATAGTTCTATCAATCAAGAATAAGGGATAAACCTAATGTTCCAATCTTGAGAACACCCACAATGTTCCCTAGTGGACCACTGCAATGGTACATGGTTCAAATCTTAATTTAATGTTTGCGAGATTACATAAGCACACGTTTCATTATATCATGCATGTATATCATTCCAACATAGAACATAAACCACATATACATAAAAATCAGATATGTTAATTATCTCATGATACCTAGGATAAAGTCATGCATATCTCATGTTATAAAAAAAACATGTAATCATCAAATATAGATAAATCGATCATATTATTTAGCATTCATGTAAACATATGCAATCATGCATCCAATCATTATTTAAACGCACCCTAGCATACTTCTAGACATTCAAAGCAATGTAAACACACATCATGTTCAGCATAAAAATTCAAATAGTACTAGAGAGTAGGGTAATCACTTCTACCTGTTTCCTTATTTGCTTCCTTCAAATCCTTGCTTCATGATCTCAACTACTCGAGTCTTCAACCTCTAGGACACAAATCGTGTCTCTCAGTATATTGCAACGCTTTACTATTTTAATTTCACTATCTAGTGATTTCTTAGTGACCATGGCATGTAGTGTGTGTAATGGGTCATAGCTGTTTAGTCATCATGCATTTAAATTCCTAGATACCATAACAAAAGAGGGAAAACCATAGTAGTTCGGGTGCATGAGTGTACATATACTCGTCAGGTTACCGTTGTAGGTTATTGTAATAACCAATGGGCATCAATCGCACTGTTGCAGTAAGCTATCGCAATAGTTACAAAAGTTCCAGAAAACGCTGCACTTTCGTGCATGGTCTTTCATTTCTGGTTTCTTCGGCTGCATGGTGCCTCAATGCAATAACCCTAGGCTTAGAACATGTATCATAAACAAAAGGAAAATGCATAATATTTTACTGTGTTCGTTTCTTCTTTGTTTGCTTTCAAAAACGTGTAAAACACTTCAAGGGTTTTGTTTTCATTAACAAGAGAGCATTTTCTCAGAAAACACAAAACAGAGGTGAAAAAACAAGTGTTCCATGTAAAACAATAGTTTTACCTCGGTATTACTCGTTCGAAACCACTTCTTTGTTCAAACTCTTCACCAACTGGGCACTTCTCTTTCTATTGATGCTTGTGAGGGTGTTGGAATGGCTTGGAATGGTTGAGAATCGGTGTGCAACTCGTATGGGATGAGGGGACTCTTTTGGTGGTTGTTGGGTAGGGTCAGAGACGAGAGCGTGTGACTGTTGGTGAAGGTAACTAAAAATATAGGGTTTTTGCATGTGTTAAACATATATATATATACTCGAGCTTTTATCTCAATATCGCGGTATTGTAACCCAATACTGCTGTATTTGGGACTGTTCCTAATCGTAGTATCACAGTGTCTCTTCTAGGCACTGCAATAACACGTATGTGCACCAAAACTACAAATTTTCTAATTGCAAAATCTTAGTATTGAGTCTCGGTACTGCAGTACCACGTCGAGTTCCAAATTTGGTATTTTTTTATTGCAGTACTGCGGTATCCAAAACTAGTACTGTAGTACCGTCGCACTTTTTTTTCTATTCCATGCCGCACTACCGCAGTACCAAAATGGCTACCGCGGTTGCCATGCGGGATTATTTTGTTTTTTTTTTCAGAGAATTTGAGGTATTACACAAGCATAAGCTATAAGTGAAGTTGTACTAGGAAAGCCTTCCAAAATAATGTTATGAAAAAACAAAATATTGCTTGTTTAGTGAAATCCTTATGTTTTCACTAAAAATGGCAATTTTATTATTTGCATGTCATCCTTGAATTTCCTATATGCTTTAAGCTTCATGTGAAATGTTATATCTTTTAAATTGGAATGCGATGGTCATTGATGGACTTGTATATCAATTTCATATATGTTTCAAAAATATTTTTCTTTTTTCAAATTTGAATAGTTTTGGGGAATCGTTTTATCTATTAAATTTGAAAATCAAATAAAAACATTAGGATTTTTTTTTTTTTTTGTGAGAGGAGATTGAAACCCAAATGTATTTTACATAAAATGCAATATTGCGCCATTGCTCAAACAACCAATATTTTAAAATTTTTACTCCACCAAAACTATTTCAAAGTTAGAAAAAAATTTTAATGGTTGATAAATATTTTCAAAATGACAAGTTCCATGCATATCAGTGTCCATCGGCTAACTTAGTTGATATCAATGTCCCTCGACAAATGGTCAAATTACATAAAATATCTAATGTTATGAATAGTTTAAGGTATATTCAAGTTAGTACGACAATTTGATATTAGTTATGTTATAAGGCTCTTGGCTCCAAATTCTATTGAAGATGCATTATACTAATTACATTCTCTCCTTACATTAGGAGTTAACTTATTTTATGAGTAGGTTGCCCCAGGGGCCAATAGAAATTTGTATAAAATAATACACAAGCGACCCATTTGCAAATAAATAAAAAATTAAAACACGAGAACCAAAAAAAAAAAAAAAAAAAGAAATAAAGTGAGATAAAAGAACTAATGCTGTTGCGTGTCGCATATTAACCGAGTTGACTCAGAACCGTACGCATTCGATCAACCTGGGGCATCTCTCCCTCTCTCTCTCTCTCTCTCTCTCTCTCTCTGTGGGTGTCAGTCAGTGGAATCGAAGAGTCAGCCACTTTTGACTCCTGTAGATTCGCAAGGGGCGTACTACGCACACCTCTGATTCCGCAATTGCGACTACATTCAACGTACCTGATCTTATGATGCGCGTAGGGTGGCCGGACGCAGCAAAAGCAGAAATGGAAGAACAAATGAGGTTTATTAGTGAAACGGCGTCTGATCACCACGTGGCTGGGTTTTCCTGTAACCGGCATTTGGCTGCCACACTTTTTCTGATTGCGACGCAGATATATAAATCTATCAATGCCCACGCAACACGCGGCTGCTTCCAGTGATTCTTCTCCTCTCCATCGTTCAATCCGATCAATCAAGCCTCCTTTATTTTTGTATTCTTCCCAAACCCTAGCCTAGTGTTGGTTTCTTTTGATAATTTTTTGTTGTTCTTCTTCTTCTTGAAGTACTTGTGCGAATCGAACGGAGAAACGCTAAAAGTTGACAGAGAGGGAGGCATGGGAACATCAGTTGGAGCAGCGAACAACAGCGTCGTCTTGAGGGATTCCAAGCTTATTCGGATTCCTAGGTTTCATGGTTTGACAACATCTGGAGTGGCTCCTTTGAGCAGAACGGTTCGTCTACTGCCGATTTCCTCCTCGAATTCATCTTCTCTTATAAGTGCTGTTTCCACGGTGAGCTTCTTTCTCTCTTATTTTTTTGCGTTTTTGTCTCTGAGGTGCAAGCTCGTTTGGTGGTGTTATGTTGGTAGTTTACGAATTTTTTTCACCGAATCGGTGTATTTTGTTTTATTTGAGACTTGGAGCTCGATGGCTGATTGATGTCCCGATTCGACTAGGTCACATCGTGTGGAGGTAGTTGTTGCCTTTTGAAATATTGCTCGGCCGGCCAAAATCGGACCCAAAGAAGTTACTTTTGATGGTTTTCAGAAAATTACCACCCTTTTGTTATGAAAAATAAAATGTTTCTTTCTTTTTTTCTATCTTTTTAAAGAAATGTTTTGAATTTGTAGGTATAACACGAACTTTTCCTTACCCGGAACTGAAACCCAACCTAGACTTGGTTAATTTTTCCCAATCTTCATGTTTTTTGCGTTATGATGTTGAATTTCCTTGATCTCATTTGATCGTCAAAGCTTTTCCAGGTAGGTTATGTAACTTCAATGGAGTTTGGATACCTAGTCTGGATTATTGTTCTATGTTTTAAAAAAACAAAAAATAAAAAAATAAAACAAAAGTCTGGTTCAATAGTCTAGTGAATGACACTATAAGGGGTTGTTTGATGGCTAGGACATCATGAGATTAGGAATATTGTCTCATAAACATATGTTTGGACAAACACTTAGATATGTACTTGTCGTCCTAGGCCCACATATCAAATCTCTACATTTCGAAAATTGGAACTGTATTGAAGAGCAGAGGCATCCAACCTTTTTAGATTATTATTCTTATATAAAATACAATAAATGGGACGAAATGGCTTCTGTTAAGAATATGATGCAATATATGTTTAACAGTTAGATTTTGTTAATGTAAAATCGAGAAAAATAGTTTAGTTTAGTTGTAGATGATGCAAGATGCTTTTTTCCATCCTAATTCTTTGATAAGGGTAGGTTTGATAACCAAGTTACTGGAGTTTTGCAACATGCATTATCTACACTTTTATTCTTTTTAGTTTCTTTTTCTTTTTATTATTTTCTTCTCTTATTCTTCCAAGTTGGTTTAGCAGGCAGCCAGTAGAATGCCTAATGAGCCTTATCATTTTTTTAATCTAATTTTTGTTTTCCATCTGCTGGTTTTGTTTCTTTGCTCTGCAACATTATTTACATGTTCATGAGTTTTTCAGATTTACTTCCAACTGTAGGCTTAATCAGCAAAATAGAGCAATACACAACCATATTAGACTTTTTATTGTTGGCAATATATTTAATTTATTGTTGTGTTATTAGTTATTGGAGTTGCCTAGTTGAAATAACTGAACCAACTAAGTTGGTCTAGACAACATAGACTTGTATAATGGAGCTTGTAGTACTTAGTCATTTAGATGTACAGAAGTTCTAAACTAAGAATACGTACTGACGCTCCTTCTCTTTTGGAGCTTCTTGACTTAACTAGAATGGCCCTAAGACATTTCTGTTAATGCTATATGTTTTTAGTATCCTTTTGTCTTTTCCAATTTTAGTAAGTATGTGGTCTAAATGATTATTCCTTTTTTTAGAGACATTGGTCTCATGGTTCGTAACAGTGACAATGATATGCTTTGTTAATTATATATAAACACTAAGTCTTTCTTCCTTTTGCAGCCAGTACACCCAGAGACCATTTCTGAAACTAAACGCAGTAAAAATGAAATAATCAAAGAAAACAGTAACTACTTGAGGTATCCTCTGAATGAGGAGCTGCTAACAGAAGCTCCTAACATAAATGAAGTTGCCACACAAGTGATAAAGTTTCATGGAAGCTATCAACAAACTGATAGGGATGATCGTAGTAAAAAGTCCTACTCATTTATGCTTCGAACAAAGAACCCTGGTGGAAATGTCCCAAATAAGCTCTACTTGGTCATGGATGATCTTGCAGACGAGTTTGGAATTGGAACACTTCGTCTAACTACTAGGCAAACGTTTCAGCTGCACGGTGTCCTGAAGAAGGACCTCAAGACTGTGATGAGTACCATTATTAGAAGTATGTCATCCACTCTTGGTGCATGTGGTGATCTAAACAGAAATGTACTTGCACCTGCAGCGCCATTAATAAGAAGAGATTATGTCTTTGCACGGGAGACTGCAGAAAACATTGCTGCACTTCTTACCCCTCAATCAGGTTTTTATTATGATATTTGGGTGGATGGAGAAAAATTTATGACAGCAGAAGCCCCTGAAGTAGTGAAGGCTCGTAATGACAATTCCCATGGAACAAATTTCCCTGATTCTCCAGAACCCATTTATGGAACCCAGTTCTTGCCAAGAAAGTTCAAAATTGCGGTGACTGTGCCAACAGATAATTCTGTTGATATCCTCACAAATGATATTGGTATTGTTGTAGTTTCAGATGCTGATGGGGAACCTCAGGGCTTCAACATATATGTGAGAAAAGTTTCATCTATTTGTTTCTTTTTCTCAATTAATTTGTCAGTGAACTTATAGGACAAGTTATTAACAAAGTTCTTGCAAATCAGGTTGGAGGTGGAATGGGAAGAACACACAGGAATGAGGCCACTTTTCCTCGTCTTGGTGATCCACTTGGCTATGTGCCAAAAGAAGATATATTATATGCTGTGAAAGCTATTGTTGTTACACAGCGAGAAAATGGGAGAAGAGATGATCGTAAGTACAGTCGGATGAAGTATTTGATTAACTCATGGGGAATTGAGAAATTTAGAAGTGTCGTTGAAGAATACTATGGGAAGAAATTTGAACCCTTTCGAGAGTTGCCAGAGTGGGAATTCAAAAGCTATCTGGGATGGCATGATCAGGTCTAGTCAAATTTGCTAATTGTGTATGGATTCTCCTAATAACAATCTAATTTTATATATGCATATATCCATCCCTGTATTTAATACGTGTCGTCCTTTTGATTCTTTCTTTTATTTTCCTGATTTATTAATTGTTGCTTTACAGGGTAATGGTCTTCTGTTTTGCGGTATCCATGTTGATAATGGCCGTATTGCAGGCAAAATGAAGAAAGGTTTAAGGGAGATAATTGAAAAGTATAATCTGGATGTGTCTCTCACACCAAATCAGAATCTTATCTTGCGTGATATTCGTCGTGCATGGAGACGTCCCATAGCAACAGCTTTGGCACAGGCAGGATTACTGGTAAGATAAACATCCCACTCGATTTTCCTATAGTAATTGTCTGACATGAAAAGATAGTATTTATTATTTTCACATGATGAGTAAGTATATGTGAAGAAAATGTCAATGGCAGAACATGCTGCTTCGATCATGCTGCACTAGCATCATATCTGACTTGGTGCCAAAGTCGGGGACTATGTTTTTGGGTGTGCCTGTGTAATAGGTGCTGGATTTGGACACATGTCCTCTCGAAACTTACATGCTATAACTGTTTATCAAACCATTGAGGCAAAGGATCAGCAATACCTTATTACTATTGGCTGTGACTGATTCCACATTATTGGAAAACAGGCTGATAGGCTGTGAAGAGGAAACTAGTTCTTTGACTGGCTACTGCAGCAAGATCTTCCTGGAAATTGTTGCCAGGGCTGCAAACATCAATCATGTTTCACAGCTGCCTAATAGATGTTGAAGCTGCAGTAAAGAAAGTTTTTCTAGTTGTATGGTGATGAGGCAATTGCCAAATCTGCCAATTATTAGTTCTATCATTGAGTATGAAAATTGATCAAGGATTCAAATTGTGTGGTATGACTGAATGATAGGATTGGGAATTACAAAGATGGATATGGAATAATTGAGGTATAAAAGAGTTTTGCATAATCTGAATGTATTGCCTGAAAGAGATGCAGTAGTTGTAGCTTCTACATGTGTGGACAGTACCATGCATAATCATACAATGCAAATCCTCACAACTTTCCATTAGCCCTCTTATATTTGGTAAGATCACATTCACTCCAAGGTTCTATTTTTCGGTGGATGATGGCCCCTGCAATAAGATTTGCATTTATGATGTTCCTTGGAGACTCTCCAGTGTGATCTTTTGTTTGCGGGATAGTGAATTCATGGAGTATTTTCTTTCCATCTATGTTTGTTAGGGTGATTTGGGAGAGATGGGTTTCATTCTTGGAAGGCAGTTTGATCATTCCTAGCAACTGCAGGGGGTGATTCTCTCTTCATCATTTAGGAGGCTGGTCTAGTGAAAGAAGTTGATAGAATGTCTTTGTTTGGAAGTATGTGCAATCTGGGCATAGAGGGACCATAGTGTATTTGAGAGCCATTCCAATGCTGCCTCAGTTTTGGAGGTCTCTAGGTGAACAAACTCTGTTTGGATGTCCATTCCTAGGGTGTAGGGGGAAGGCTATTAAATGATGGTTGCTCTTAGGGTTGGGTTATTTGTGATGTTATACTTCAGGGCGTTCTTGCATTTGTTCTTGGGTTGAGAGTATTGCTGGTACTCGTGTGCTTTGGTATGTTAGTTTATTTTGATATTCATATAATTGTTTCTTATTTCCTCTAAAAACTTGTAATAATGATAGTAACAAATCATTGAAATGATAAGTGGAAAATTCCATAGGAGAAGTAGAAATGTGAACAGTACCTATGACACTTTTAATTGTGGACAGCATCCAAGGTACGTCGATCCACTGAACATAACTGCCATGGCCTGCCCAGCATTGCCACTGTGCCCGTTGGCCACAACTGAAGCTGAGCGAGGAATACCGGATATCCTCAAGAGAGTTCGAGCTGTGTTTGATAAGGTATGTTAAAAGAAACTCTGGTGGTTTTCACCATATAATTTATGTGAAAATGTGTAAAGTAAAAGGCGTAATATTTTGCTCCACATCCGCCTTGGCCTTTCTTCATGGGTATTGTTTCACAAGCAGAGTCTTGTGTTGTAGGTGGGCTTGAAGTACAGTGAGTCCTTGGTGATGAGGGTAACTGGATGCCCAAATGGTTGTGCAAGACCATATATGGCTGAACTTGGTCTGGTGGGAGATGGACCCAACAGTTATCAGGTACTTCTTTCAACTACTGTGTGCCACGAAAGTACTAAAAAGAGTAGATTCGAGGCATATTAAGAAAAATGTCATGTTCTGCTGCTTACTCTGCACTTTTTGATCGTGGAATCAGATTTGGCTTGGGGGTACACCAAATCAAACCTCATTAGCAAAACTTTTCATGGGTAAGGTAAAGGTTCATGATCTAGAGAAGATCTTTGAACCCTTATTTTATAACTGGAAACAGAAGAGGCAACAGAAGGAATCATTTGGCGACTTCACCAACCGCATGGTAATTTACTTATATTCCACGAATTGTTATTATTATTATTATTATTATTATTATT
>JAJIYU010012397.1:0-14583 GCA_030144865.1 Tinospora cordifolia | reverse complement strand
TAGTGAAGCATGGTTTAAATGACTATTTGAAATTAAAGAAATGATTTAAACCTCGTGTATAGAGGTAGAAAGATAGACTGACGACATCTGTCGCACGCCCGGGGCCTCGGCAGACCACGCGCCGAGCTTGGAGCCGCGCGACACCCCATGATGGGGCCACAGATTGATAGACACGACGTCCGGTCCGGGGGTCGGGGTGTGACAAATAAAAATCTCCATAAGTTCTCTTTCGAAAACATTTTTCGTGGGTGTTCATAGGATTAAGGTTGATAAAGCTTGGTGTCCATAGAATTAGTAATATCTTACAATATGTGAGGTGGCCCTAGATGAGTTTTAATTGCTACAAATGAATTTGTATAAGGTGCTAAAATTGAGGATTTACTTATGGGGTATGGTTTGCATTGTAACGTGGCGTAGATTAATTTACATGGATAAAATCATGAAATAATGATTATTAGATATGAAAACACCTATTTTGAATATAAAAACACACTAAAGAAAATTTTTATATTCCTTTTACATGATTTTAGTACATGCATGAACAGGATTAAAAAATATAAACATTAATATTAGAAGAAAAAGAGTGATTTCAGGCTTAATGAAAAATAAAATACAAAAATAGGTGGCATGATCTCAAACATAAGAAATATTAGAAAAAAATCATCTTGCTGCAATTTTTATTAAAAACAACAAAAAAAGAATTATTAATTAGGATTTTTACTAAGAATAGGACTTTTAATGGAAAATGGAGTCTATAAAGTGATAAAAATAGCAAATAGGAAAATAAATAGAGAAAATCGCCCAAATTAATTTAGAGGATTAAAATACACTGAAAAATAAAAAAAATAATTTTTACAAAATTATTTGAGCAGAAATAAATGTATTTTAATAAAAAAAATGATCGGATTGATAAAATAGAGTAAAAATAGGGAAAATTACATTTATTATATCATTAATAGAAAATTTTCAAAAAAAACAGATTTCTGAAAATTTAGATAAAAAGATAAAAATAATAAATTTTGTAATATATATATATATATATATATATATATATATATATATATATATGTATATGTATATATGTATGTATGCACGCTTGTATATATATTTTGAAAATTATAAAGTAAAAAAGGGAAAATAATATAAAAAGAATTAAAAATATTTTCACAAAAAATAGTGACTTTCGGTGATGTTGAAAACTAGAGATTTAAATAGAAACATAAATACTTTCGTATAGGCCAAGATATAAATTTAATATATGTCATTATGTCTAAGGTAAAAAGTGCATAATAAATAAGATAAAATTAATTAAGTTGAAAGAAAAATAAAGAAATAGTCTAATTAAAAGAAAATAAAAATAAAAAATTTATTTACTCGAGAATCACCCAAATATATGAAAATCATAAATTCCTATAAACTGTGAGTATGTAGTTGAAAAAATAAACTAGTAAATTGGCAATTGTAAGATTGATAAAATAATGAAAACTATAAAAAAAAAATTAGAAAATAAATTATTTAAAAAGAAGGATATTAGAAATTAAGCTGCTGAAAAATAAAATTTAAATATTAAGAAAATAAAATAATTTCTATCAAAAATATCAAGATACATAAAATAAATATTTTATATATCATTAATGAAAATAAATTTGATAATTATACAAAATATGCATGATATCATTATATTAAATCTTAAAATTTTAATTTATTAATAGAATAGCCAACTAATTCATTATGATAGTATACAATACATTGAACGCACTGAAAATAACAACAGTGTCGTATAAAAATAAAGAATAAAAATAATAATAAACATGAAAAACATATTTCATGATAGAAAATAAATTTATTAAAAATATTTGTTGATTTGAAATAGGTCAATATTTAGAATAGATCCAAAGCAGTCAAATCTCGAAACGATGAGAGTTTGAAGAGGCAGGAATGACTACCAAATTTTAAATTACTATTTCAATTTAAATTAATTTTAAATGTATGTGCTTAATGATATGATTGAATGACATGGATAAATGCATGACATACAACTAGAAAATATCCTTTCTTATAATGTTAACTATATGGTTTGAATAATTGAACGTCACGTTGGGCATAGTGGCCCTATAGATTCATATTTGATTTTATTTTGTAAGGTGAATAACAAGAGGTCACTACGCCGAAACAATATTTGTTTTGTTGAAATGTAAGAATTATTTCATTGATGATTAGACTTGATAGTTAACCTTCTATGTCATCACATTATATGGTTATTTTATTTGTTGACTTTGTCTTTGATTGATATTGTGACACAGGTATTAGAAAAAGTATTAGTAATGCCTTGTCCCCTAAGTGACCTCGATGATTCCTCTATGTACGCTGAACTGGTGGTTGATGAGCCATTGTAATTTAGTATTCATAATTGTCGTCTTGACATTCATTTGATGGATTTCTAAATTGTTAATTACTACAATAGCAATTAACATCCACTTAGATTTTGTTATAGTTATTATTGAATAAGTATTAAAGAAATCAAGGCTCCCTTTTTGTATAAAGTTTTTGGATACTAATTGAGCCTTATACTTATCAATTGAACCATCTGCTTTTAAATTCTATTTAAAAATCAATTTACATCTCAAAGGCTTCATACATGATGGTAAATTAACTAACTTCTAGGTATGATTTTGCATAATTGATTCAATTTTCTATTTATAGCTTCTTTACAATAAAAAGCATTGGATGTTGACATAGCCTCTTTAAAAGTTTGAGAATCACTTTCAAACATATATATTAAAAATTAAGACTAAAAGATTTTGTAATTTTAGTCATTTTAATTCATCAAGGTTCATCCTTAATATTTTTATATGAATGATCATAATTACTAGACGCAATGTCATAAGTTCATTTATTTGAACTTAATTCATGCATATTTTTATGTGAAGAATATGTTAAAAAATAATGCATTTCTAGATTTTATTGATATAGTTGCATTTATATCAGAAGTATCTGATTAAAATTTAAGGAATTGATAAGAACTATTATTGTGGGCAAAAGTAATAAGCATGTAATCAATGGTTTTAGATATATCTTAACCTTTTTTGGTTCAAATATAACTAACTATCTTAGCTTGATACCCCCACACTTTTAAATATGTATAGGAATATTTTTTTTCATAATTCATAAGGAATAATATCCTTTTTTTTTTTTGAGGTGTTTTATTAAGAATGTGATTAGTAGAAAAAATTGCTTCCCTCCACAAATCTTGAGGTAACCTATGGCATTCATCCTTTCTCTCAATGTGCAGTTCTTGCATTTAGAGTGTACTTTGAAAGGCATCGACTCCCTTTTGACTAACAACATAGCTATGTGCTCATGCTCAATTAGTAACACTAACACATCACTCGATTCCTCAATTTACTTCAATTGCAAAGACTTTCTCCTTAAGCACATGTCTCGGCAACACAAAATGAGGGTTTTGCTCGTTATGACCAAACATATCACAACATGAGCTAATGAGAGCCACACAATACCTCCATGAAAGTCAATATCATCTCGTTAAGGACAAGTTTTGTTGTTCATATGCTAAAGATAGGTAAGGTTTTGCACTTTAAATCAAAATAAACCACATGCTCCACTACTTGTGTCAGTCCCCATCAATTCCTTTAAGTTTCGCCCTAGTGACAATACTCCCTAGGCGGAGTGTTTCACACGTTAGCCAGTCCCTTGGTCTAAGTAAATCAAGGGAGAACACTCATCATTTTTGGCATGGATTACCAGGGTATCTAATCTTGTTTGTTCCCAGCAATACCATTGTATTAAGGTGAATAAGGTGTAATAGTTTGATGAATAATATCATGTTCTTGGTAGAATTCATTGAAAAAAGCTGCATATTCTCCACTTTTATCGCTTCTTATTGTCTTGATCTTTTTGCTAAGTTGATTTTCAACTTCACTCTTATAATGTTTAAACACTTATAAGGCCTCATCTTTGCTTTTAACTAAGTGTTTATAACAATATCGTGTACTATCATCAATCAAAGTGATAAAGTATTTTTTCACTTTTAGTTTGTACAAATTTTAAGTCACAAATATCACCATAAATTATCTCTAGAGGTTCTATGTGTCTTATGACAAAGTAAAATAGTGTTTTAGCAAACTTTGCTTCTACACATGTTTCACATTTATAATTGGGGTCAATTTGATAATTAAGTAACATTTTAAGTTCATTAATTTATTTAATGAAGCAAAATTAACATAACCTAATCTATCATGCCATAAACAAGAAAACTCCAACAAGTAAACAAAAGATGAATTTATATTATTATTATTATTATTATTATTATCAAGATCGAGAATCAGAAGTATTACATTCATCTTAATCAATCCCCTTTCCAAATAACCCTTTTCAAGAAGACACCATTCTTGAAAAGTACATACTTATCAAAATTGAAAACCATCTTGAATCCACTTTTGCTCAACAATGAGCCAAAACAAGATTCTTCCAAATGTTTGGTACATGTAGCACATCAATCAAGGTGAGTTCCTTCCTTAATGTCATCTTGAGGACCACCTTACCAAGGATAACAATTGTTGAAGTAGCTGAATGCCCATAATTAGATTACATCCTCATATTGGTGTATGAGAAGAAAACATGGTTTCGTCATAATAGATATGTTTGGTAGAACTTGTGTCAATCCACCACTCTATGGGTTCATTGACTATATTAGCTTCACAAACCATAGCAAATAGCATTAAATCATATGTATTTTTAATTTGTTTCACTTTAGTCATATTAACTTGGTCTTTCTTGGACTTTTCGTTAGATCGGCAGTCCTTGGTTTTGAGTCCAATTATGTGGCAATGAGAGCACTTCCCATTGAATTTCTTTGCTTTGCCTTTGGTCTTAGTGGAGCCATCTCCAATGCACTTGTGTTTCTTATTCTTAGTGGATTTTCCTTCTACCAAGTTGAATTTTATCTCGAGGTGTCTCCAATTTTGTTATCATTATTCTTATTACCCTATTCAATCCATAGTCAAACAATTGATCTTCAAGTCTCATATCTTTGCGTTTATGCTTGAGATAATTCTTAAAATCTTTCCAATGGGGTGATAACTTGTCTGTTGTTGCAGCTACTTAAAAAGATTCGCTCAAAGACATCTTTTCAACTTAGATCTCATGTAAAATGATCAATTGTTGGACTTGATCTATCATAGTCTGAGTCAACCATTTTTCAGTCCAAGAACCAATTAACCACAAATTTCCTATGGTCAACATGCTCCATCTTGTACTTATTGTCCAAAGAATTATGAAATTCTCTGGCATTATAGAATGTACTATATACATTGTATAATATATCATCTAGTTTATTTAGTATATACTCGTTGCAAAGAAAATAAGTGTGAAGTCATGTTTGTATAGTAGCAAGAAAATGTTTGTTTGCTTCCTCTTCCCTCATTTCAAGTTCATCTTTATTTAGAATCTTCACCAGATTGAGGGTGGCCAAGCAAAAAATCATCTTTTGTTGCTATCTCTAGAATCAGTGCCAGGGAAATTTGATTTTTTTTTCTTTATTACATGAATGTAGCAGGATGTGCAACTATGTAAGCAGAGTTTCTCTACATTAATAAATTCATGATTATCTTAAGCTTGTTTGATCAAACATACGACTAATGAAAATTTAGAAAATACGTCAAAGTGACAACAGTAAATTTAGCAAAGTAACTACAATTGAGGCTAGAGTATTACTCTATCTCCTTAAAATAATGTTATCCTGCTTAGGTGCTCAAAATATATGACAAATGTCTCCTAAGATACAACAATGTCATTCTGAATGATTTTAGCATTTTATATCACTAAAATAGTTGGACCAAATTGGAATACTCACCTTACAAGTAGTAGAATAGGCTTTCAAAGCTTAGAAGGAGAAAAAGAGAAAAAGAAATCAATTTTCTGTGATTTCTAATATGAAAAAAAAAAGTCAAAGAATAAGGTTCTCTACTTACAAGCATGTTGTGGTTTATCATGGTACTTGTTTATACAACATTAAATCACATCTTTTGGCCTCTAGATGTGTTTTGACGATGTTGATCAATGCATCTTATCATACACTATCAAATCACGTCATTTAGATTTCAATTGCAATCTGGCAGTCATAATCATAATGCTTGGTTCATGCATGGTTGGATCCTATTTATCTAATCGAATGTGAACTGATAGTCTTGATCAACGCATCCATATCTTTACCATTGGATCTAGATTTATCAAAGCAAGATCTTGTGCCTTGACTCTCAACTTATAAAATGTGGACATCTTCGATCCTAACTCCATCAACATCATCTTGAGCATACAATTGGCCTCGATCTCAAATCAAAAAACTCAAAGCTCCTCAATTCTTTGTGATGATGTGCATATGCAAAAGTGCAAAGTGTTGTGTGTTCAATGCGCCCTAAAACACCCAAGTGCCTTTTCGCCCTTGCACATGCGGGTGTGCCGTGAACCACATGGCACGTGCCGCAAATATGGTTTAATTCACCCTTTGGGCTTCCTTAATTATGAGTATGAGCTAAAAATTTAAGATTTTAGCTCTTCTTTCATTTATAAACCACATTTGAAATTTTGTAGTCTCCAATGTGAAACTAAATAACTTTTCAAATAAAACATATCTTTTCACATTATCAATTTGGCATCTTTGCATTCAATTTTTCATTCATATACCCATAATTTTAACTAAAAAATTTTACTATCTAAATCTTCACTCATCAAAGATTAAGAATCACCTTGGTTCATTAAAATAGCTCATAAAATCAACTTAAATTTTTAGTTAAATATGACCCCAAAAAAAATCATTGTTCCTAAGAGGGATGGGTAAGGTTTTGTGCATTGTATCAAATTAAATCACATGCTCCATTACTTTTATGAGCCTCCATTAATTCCTTTAAGTTTCACTCTTGTGATTGTACTCCCCAGGTGGAGTGCTTCTTGTGTTAGCTGGTACCTTGGTCCTAGTAAACCAAGGGAGAACACTCACCATTTATAACTACCAAAGTATCTAATCTTGTTTGCTCTAGCAATACCCTTGGATTAAGGTAAATAAGGTGCCGTAGCTTGATGAATAATACCATGTTCTTGGTGGAATTCACTGAAAAAATTTTCATATTTAACTCCTTTGTAACTTCTTATTGTCTTGATCTTTTTGCTAAGTTGATTTTCATCTTCACTCTTGTAGTGTTTAAAGACTTCTAAGGTTTCATCTTTGCTTTTAACTAAGTGTATATAACAATATTGTGTACTGTTATCAATAAAAGTGATAAAGTATTTTTTTTACCTCTAGTTTGTACAAATTTTAAGTCACAAATATCAATATAAATTAACTCTAGAGTAAAATAGTGTAAAATGGTGTTTTCGCAAAGTTTTTTTCCACACATATTTCACATTTATAATTAGGGTCAATTTGATAATTAAGTAACATTTCTAAGTTCATTAATTTATTTAATGAAGCAAAAGTAACATAAACTATCTATCATGCCATAAACAAGAAAACTCCAACAAGTAAACAAACGATTAATTTATATTATTACTATCAAGATTGAGAATCACAAGTATCACATTCATCTTAAACAATCCCCTTTCCAAAGAACCCTTTCCAAGAAGACACTATTCTTGGAAAGTACATACTTATCGGAATTGAAGACCATCTTGAACCCTCTTTTGCTCAACAATGAGACAAAAACAAGATTTTTCCAGATGTTTAGTACATGTAGCACATCAATTAAGGTGAGTTCCTTGCCTAATGCCATCTCGAAGAACACCTTACCGAGGCCAACAATTGTTGAAGTAGCTGAATGCCCATGATTAGATTACATCCTCATATCGATGTATAAGAGGAGAACATGGTTTGTTAGAATAGACATGTCTAGTAAAACTTGTGTCAATGCACCACTCTATGGGTTCATCCACCATATTAGCTTCAAAGACATAGCAGATAGCATCATATAAAATTTATTTTTAATTTGTTCCACTTTTGTCATATTAACTTGGTTTTTCTTGGACTTTTTGTTAGATCGGCAATCTTTGACTTTGAGTCTAAGTTTTTGGCAAGCATAGCACTTTCCATTAAATTTATTTGATTTGCCTTTTGTCTTAGTGGAGCCATCTCCAATGCGCTTGTGTTTCTTATTCTTAGTGGATTTTCTTTCCACTAAGTTGAAATTTATCTTGAGGTGTCTCCAATTTCTTGTCATTATTCTTATTGTCCTATTCAATCCACTATCAGACAATTAGATCTTCAAGTCTCATCTTTTTGTATTTGTGCTTTAGATAGTTCTTAAAATCTTTCCAATGGGGTGATAACTTCTCTATTATTGCAGCTACTTGAAAAGATTCACTCAAAGAAATCCTTTCAACTTAGATCTCATGTAAGATGATCAAATCTTGGACTTGATCCATCATAGTCTAAGTCCTTATTTTTTAGTCCAAGAACCTATTAACCACAAATTTCCTATGGTTAAGATACTCCATCTTGCACTTCTTGTCCAAAGAACTTTGTAATTCTTTGGCATTACACACTGTACTATATACATTATATAATACATCACCCAGCCCATTCAATATGTAGTACTTGCATAGAAAATCAGTATGAAGTCGTGTTTGTAGAGCAGCAAGAACATGTTTGTTTGTTTCCTACTCCTTCATTTTAGGTTCATCTTTATTAAGAATCTTGTATAGATTTCTAGTGGCCAAGTAAAAAATCATCTTTTGTTTCCATCTGTAGAAATCAGTGGTGTTGGTGAACTTTGATTTTTTTTTATTATTATTATTACATAGATGTAGCAAGACATGCAACTGTATGGGCAAAATTTCTCTACATCAGTGCATTCATGATTGTCTTATGCTTGTTTGATTAGACATATGACTAATGAAAACTTTAAAAAATGCATCGAAGTGACGATAGTAAATTTAGCAGAGTAACTACAATAGATTGAGGGTAGAGTATTACTCTATCTCCTTAAAATAATGTTGTCTTGCTTAGGTGCTCAAAACATATGATAGATGTCTCCTAAGATATAACAATGTCATTCTAAGTGATTTTAGCACTTTATATCACTAACACAGTTGGACCAAATTGGCATACTCAGCTTACAAGTAATAGAAAATGCTTCAAAAGCTTAGAAGGAGAAAAAGAGAGAAAGAAATCAATTTTTTTGTGATTTCTAGTATGAAAAAAAAAATCAAAGAATAGGGTTCTTTCCTTACAAGCATATTGTGGTTAATCATGGTACTTGTTTATACACCATTAGATCACATCTTTTGGCCTCTAGATGTGTTTTGACAATATTGATCAATACATCTTATCATACACTATCAAATCACATCATTTAGATTTCAATTGCAATCTAGCAGTCATAATCATAATGCTTGTTTCATGCATGCATGGATCGTATTTATCCATTCGAATGTGAACTGACAGTCTTGATCAACACATCCATATCTTTACCATTGGATTTAGATTTATCAAGCCAAGATCTTGCACCTTGACTCTCAACTTATTAAATATGGACATCTTGATCCTACCTCCATCAACATCATCTCGACCATACAATTGGCCTCGATCTCAAAAAACTCAAAGCTCCTCAATTCTTTGTGACGATATGCACATGCAAAGTACAAAGTGTTGTGCGTCCAATGCACCCAAAGACACCCAAAAGCCTTTTTGCCCTTGCACATGCGGGCATGCCATGAACCACATGGCACATGTTGCACATATGGTTCTAATCACCCCTTGGGCTTCCTTAATTATGAGTATGAGCTAAAAATTTAAGGTTTTAGCTCTTCTTTCACTATAAACCACATTTGAAATTTGTAGTTTTCAATGTGAAACTTAATAACTTTTCAAATAAAACATATCTTTTCACATTATCAATTTGACATCTTTGCATTCAAGTTTTCATTTATGTACTCATAATTCTAACTAAATAATTTTAGTATCTTAAATTTCACTCATCAAAGATTAAGAATCACCTTGGTTCAGTAAAAAAGCTTGTAAGATCAACTTAATTTTTAGTTAAATATGACCCCAAAAAAATCATTATTCCTAAGAGGGATAATTATTTAATGCATTACTTCCAGATATATAGGGCTCATCCATATGTTATTCTCTTTTCTTTTATTATTATTTCTTCATGTAGTGTTGGCATGGTAGACAGGAAGATGAGAGCACTGAAAAATATATAAATAGAATTAAAAAAAATTATTTTTATATGTTTCTACTTTTATTTCTAGCATAAAAGATCTGTGATGAAGGTGTTACTTTCAGTTACATACCGCTCTATTTCTGATCTTTTGCTTTAAAAAAAAAAAAATTGAATTACCTTCTTTATTTCCTTTTTTGTTCTTATTGTTTTTTCTTTTTAATTTACATAGCTTTTTATTTTTACATGTAAAATGCCTTGTTTGTTGTTTTTACTTCATATTTCTATTCACATGTACTATTCTTTTCTCTATTCCGTCATTGTTAAGTATCATGTTTTTCAATTTCAAGGCTGGTTCGAAAAATTGAAAAAGTAAAAAGGATAACCATTTTTTTATTTTATTTTATTTTATTTTTTTGGTTAAAAATGTTGTTGTATATTATCATTCTTAAGTTGAAAAATATATCAAAATAATTAACTAAATAAATTAAAAACAATATATTGAATTATTATTCTCTTTTACGAAAAGATAATTTTATATTTTACACATGACGTTTTTCAGTACTTATAATAAAATTTGTTTTTAATATATAAAGGGCTTCTTATTATGTTCTTCGCCCCAAGCCCTAAAATAATGAGGACCTGCCCTATTGATATGTAATGTGATAATAAAGAAACGGAGAACCATAGCATATAATGGAGCATTCTACTAAAAGTGTTTCAACAGTAGCTGTATTATTGCAAATACGAAACTTGCTTCAGCCAAGACAATAAGTGTTGAACTAAAGTTCGGTATATATTGTTGAAATCTACGTATAAAACTTTTAAAATTAATAACAAGAAAATTAAATTAAAATTAATTGACAAAGTTTGTTCAAGACATTATACAAAGATAAAATTTCTTTCTCTTTACACGTGCTTGAAGAGCAACCAACTATCATCTCTCATAATACGACTTCCAAGATGACTCTAACAAACAAGAATATATATATAACATTTCTGCAAAGAAAATTTAAATAATTGATTATTTCAAATTAGTAATATTTATAAAACCGAAAAGACAAAAAAATCTTTAATCTACTTTGTTTGAGTGTTTAATTAAAATACATAATAGTTATGAATTTCAAACTCTCAACAAAAATCTAATATTACCATACATTAACTGTCCAATTAATATATTCTAATAACCTACTACATTAATTTTTACTGTTACATATGTAATGAGGTTTGATTTTTTATTAATTTCTACCATTACATATGTAGTGGTGGTTTAATTCTAGATTGTACACACAGAGTTTGTGGGCCATTTTTCACTCGTTATATAAATGGTCAGAGATATTTTATGTCGGGACCCTTCTTTAGGACGAAGGATGAACCGACTAGCACAGTGTCTCGACAACCCTGCCCGTAAGTCGGGCTTACCAAGACACTATTAAGTCTCATCTTTCAACACCACACCACACACTATCAGAGTAATCATAGGAAATGCAGAAGAAATTTGACACATGAACACCAATAAAACTTGATATTTTCTAAAATGGGTCATTAAAACATGTGTAGCAACGAGAGTGACTAATCTATTATATACAAACTTTCCTCACCCCTATACATAGTTTTTAACCCTCAAAACAAGAAAAGTGCAAAGAAAATATACCAAAACAAAAGAGAGAGTGTAGCTCTAGGACATGACCACTCTCTTACCCTTATCTGCGATTGAAGGACCTAAAAAGTTAGAGTAGTGAGCCTAATTGTTCACGGCGGCTCAGTGAGTAATGCAGTCTATAATGCATTCCACAATAAAATACATGTCATGAATGCATGAACAATAACATTATGTGAGTGAATGCAACAGTGAATTCAATTTAAATCTATAATGCAATCGTGCACTTTTATTGAAAAATAGTTAAAATAGTGAAAACATTCGCCGAGGCTCTCACTAGCCCCCAAGACGACTAAAAATCCACTTGAGCAGGTTACAGGCAGTTAGGCATATCGTGCCGACTCGATTTAAGACTTATTGCCGTTGTCATCAATCTTAACGACCCAATCAAGACTTATTGCCATTGTCATATTGTGACGGCCCGATTAGGACTTATTGTCATTGTCATCTCGTAGGCCCACAGAACCCCCTCAACGGGCACTCTGTGCTAGGTGGTCACTATCGGGGTCATATAAGAAACTGACACAACTCGCCCTAATGCTATACCCTCGGACCTCGAGACTCGGTGCACTTCTCATTTAAAATTCATTTAAAGGATGCAGATTCATCACAATATGTAATATAATTTTCATAATGCATAGAATAACAAGCTTTAAGAAATAAGTTAGAAAACACTACTCACAGGGATGCTCCGCTCCCGGCGCTCCTTTCACGACCAGTCGCGTCCCGCTAGTACTTGGTCCTGGGAAATCGACGTAACTTCTTAATATTAACATGGGACTTGGCTCATTCTAACTCTACATCATTGGTCAATCAATGGATTGACCTAGTCAAGGGTAGTCTATCTATGTTAGTTCAACTTGCCTTAAGTTGCTAAGTCAATTTGATTGACCTTCGTCAATCTTGGTCAACCCTAGTTAACCTATCACTTGCTGACCTAGCTGGTCAACAGAGTCCCAAACGGTCAATTATGTTCCTCATGGAGTCAATTGGGCCAAAAGGGGTCAACATTCCCAATTTTCATCACTTAGGCACAACATTAGCTTATGGCCCTATCTGTGCAACCATTTTTCCAATTTTTTGTGGGTAATTCGTACATCGGATTTGCACCAAAATTTGCAGATCTGTTCTAGACTTCCTAAATCTTTCCCAAAATTTTGAATCACAATTTTTCGACATCATTTACCACGTTTTCTAGGTATAATAACATACACTGTAAAGATCCCGTATACCCTGTGACAGGCAGTGACTGTTTGCCTGAATTGACCTACCTATCCATATCAGAATGCTCTAAAATTTAGTGGGAAACTTCTAGACATACTTAGGGATCTCTCCACCACATTTCAGCTCAATCTACCAAATTTTGTTCAGTTAATTTCATCTCAGAATTTTCAGCCAGACTACAAGAATTTTTTAGGTTCATAAATTTTACTATCTTTCTAGTATTCATTCTCCCATTAAACTACAATTCTATGGGTCATTTCTTGTGCTAATTGCAGCATATAGGTCATAAAACATTCTTTAATTAGGAATACTTCGAATCAGTAACATGTAATACCAAAATTATGCCTATCATTTCATCAATTTCTCTACTGCATTCTAAAAGCACACAAGAAATTTGTTTTAAGTCCTAATACTCTCACAATCATGACATATTTGTAAGTGTAGCAAATCATATTTACAAAGGCTCAAGGTCAGATCTTTATACCTTTCTGAAACCTCTGCTATGAGGTCTAAAACGCATCTGGTTTCAGTCCGAACGGGTGCCTTTAAGTGTCCCAAATATAGCTCTAAATCTGGTCTCAAACTTTTTTCTGTCGGCACTATTTCAACAGTGAGTCTAACAGTTAACAACAGTGGCTTCTAAAACGTATTAAATATTCCAATTTTTGGTTTCTACCACTTAGACACTTGAATACACATGATAAGGGGTAGAATGATGGGTTTTACCTCAGGGACGAGCCTGGAATGGTTTAAGTGTGAGCCTTTCCAAAGTTGCTCCAACTATTTCTGTTACATAGTTGCAACAGTAAGTAAGTGACCAACTTTAATGGTTCGGAAATCATGTGCAAAGCCCTATTTTTCGTTCTCTAACACTTGGAGGTTAAAGTACATATGGAGATGAAGAGAGTGGACAATTTTACCTCCAAAATAGATTGGAAATAACCAAGGATTCGAAACTCCAAAAGTGGTTTTACACAGACTTTCTGGTTTTTTGGGTTTAAACCTTGTAAACAACACTTCTTCCCAGGGTTTTCAGCTCCAAAAGGTACCAGAATTCAGCAAATGGCTTATAGGATTTTGTAGATGGTAGTATAAGCTTCAAAATAAGCTATGGTTCACTAGATTTGGCCAAGAAATGGATGAGGTTCATGCTCATGAATGTGTCTACAAAAATCTGAAATTTTCTGGACTTGTGCTCAAAGAAGGGATTTTGTTGCATAAAGGGTGCTTACATGGTAGGGTGGGGGTGACATGTGGCCATCTAGGTGGCTCTCAAGCCCCTATGTTGGATGCCCAGTTGGCATCATTCATTGGCCACAATTGAGGCTGTGAGTTGATGGCAAAACCATGGACACAGCACCATGGCTTCTCATGGTCTAATGGCTGGAAAATGCCAAAAAATTGCCCAAAAATGTTGGAAAATCTGCTGAAATTCACCCCAAAATTGCAGAAAAGGACAAAAACCAAGGGGTTTCATTCTGTTTGGGCGTGTGGGTTGGCCCATGCGCCGAATCTCTTATATAT
>JAJIYU010012396.1:0-14576 GCA_030144865.1 Tinospora cordifolia | reverse complement strand
GTCCTTCTTGCTCTCTTTGCCTCTCACTTGACATCCCTTTCTCTCTTCTTGAGCTGTTCTAAACAACAGTTGGTGTAGAAGTAACTAAGTGTTGCACAAATTTTGTGCTAGCAATTGAGGAGATCTGAAAGAGATTTAACTGAAACTTCAGAGGAGTAAAACTACTGAGGTGCAAGTAATTTTTGAGTTTTAATTTGTTATTTTGATTTCAATAAGATATTCATGTGCAATTATGCTTGAATATGCATGCTTTATTTGAATTAATCATACATGCCATGCTTAGATCTCACATACTTAGGTTTGCATGAATAAAGATGTGTGCTATGTGCTACCATGATCCATGTTATGTGTTACTATGCTTACATACTGAATTTTATTATGTTAGTTTATCATTCCTGATTGTTATATTTAATGAAAGATTAATTAAGATTATAATCACGTACCGACGTAGTGTCCCATGAAGGATTGCTTCAGGTGTTCTTAAGATTGGAACTATGGGTTCATCTCTAGTTTACATGGGTAAAGTCTCAAAATATTTGAATAATGGGTAAGGCCCTAAATCCATTAAAAACTGGCATAAAAGAGTGTGCTTTCCTTCTTTGATGTGAGTTTTGACAAGAACACCGAGGTTGACCCCTTTCGCTCTTAATTACACTTATAAAACAAAAAATTGATTGAATCAGGTAATATTTGAAAGTGTCTAACGTGTATGTCTTGTTTGTTGAAATAATGAATTAAATATTTAGAATGATTCATTCGGCTTTGTGCTCACTCTTCATTTTTTTTCCTAAGTTTTCAAGAAACTGATAAACAGAGATAGCATGATAGCCACATATACATTATTTTATGTACAATGTTTTCATTAAAAAATTTATTTAATTATAGGGCATGTTGGCACAAATTTTGTTATTTGAGATTGATTCCACTATAATAGACACAAAGGCTATGTACCTTTGAATTTTTGAAATGATTAATGATATAGACTTATTTTATTTAAATGTTTCTAGAATGTTATTTTTCTGAATCATTGCATGAATAGGGTTTTGTACTTCGTATATTTCAATTAATGAGATTAAATTTTTATTAAGATCACTTGTTACTTTATTAAGGAATATATATGAGACAATGATACTCAGGAAATTCCAGAGAGTTGGGACTGAAATGGAAAAAGTGAAAAATAAAAATAATGTGACACCGGCACACCTCCGGCCGGGGGGAGGGGGTTTCTATGTTCTCAGAAAAGAAAGGAATTCAGGGGAGGCTACGTGTTACAGTAAAAATGTTCTCTCTCTTATAGAAAAGAAAGGAATTCATGATATGCAATGTTTTCTTGCACTTGAAGTGAAGTAGCTTAAAGATGACATTTTTGTGTGATTTCAAAGGAAATATGCTACTAATTTATTGAAAAGGTTTAATATGTTGAACTATAATAGTGCCATATCATAGTTTAATTTAAATGAGAGGTTGCAACTGGATGATGACATTGAATAAACAAATGAGAGATATTTTAAAATCTTTGTTGGAGGCTTAATTTACTTGACGCAAACATGACCTCGTACAACTTTCTCAGCTGTAGTTATTTCTAGGTTTATGCATTATTATTGTAATGATAGTTATTGGGCTGAATGTTTGGAGGACAAAGGAGAACTTTGGGTTAAAATTTTACCCTTGGTTTAGGTCCTGCATGCTAGAGTTGAAAGAAGCAAGCAACAACAACATTGTCTATATTTGAAGCTGAATATCAATTGAAACTTTGTTAGTGTGTCAATCAATTTGGTTAAGACAAATTCTTGCAAAAATCCAATTAAGAAAAAAATTGATGCAACTGAAATTTATTGTGAAAATCAAGCGGATATTGCTATGTCAAAATTTTCAGCCTACTACAGAAGAAGACAACATATTAATATTAAAGTTCAAATTATTCGAGATCTCGTGTCAAATAATTCAATCACTTTGAAGTCCTACAATAAATTGTAGGTGGCTAGTATCATGACTACATCTCTTCATTGAGACAAGCATGTCTATTTTAGATTTCAACTTAGTATTTGGAACATTAAATCAAGGGGGATTGGCGAATGGTGCAAACTTGGTGATTGTTAGTTGTTTCTTGAACTTGGTTTTTTTTAGTAGCTAATTCAAACTTCCTTGGTTTCTTGATATTTCATTTTGATCATAACTATAACCTATTTAAAGGCATGCTTGATACATTGATTTCCAACCCAATCAAGTATTTAAAATTTTAAGCTCCTGTTATTAGTCCTTTTGTTTTATTTTATTATTTTGTGCTTCAATCGTGCCTTTTACATCTAAGTTCTTTCTTGCGAATTCCTCTTTGAATTTCTTTTAAACTCTCAAATATTTCCATCTTCCCTCTTTTGAAATGCATAAGGAATGTTAAGGTTTGACAACTGAGGGTCCTTAAGTGAGCAGTGTGTTGCAACACTAGTAGCACTGCACTAGTTCCGAGTGATTTTAGTGGTGTATGGATCAAGGTGTGACACATGTTTAATTAATTTAAAAAACGAACCGACAGGGGATGGTCACCATGTCTCAAAAGCTAGGATCTGGGTTTGTAACCACCCAATTGCACGAACTTGGTTTATAGTTTATTGGTTATAAATTCACACCATTCCTACGATGTTGCAATCATTGCAAAGGGGACAATCCACTGGTATTCATGACTATGTATGATTTGGCCTAAGTTTTTCACATACATCATCTGAAATGGGTTGAAAAACCATGTGGATTGTCATGATATGTGCAAAAGTGTGTATTTCTTTCACATATATAAATAGAATTGAAAGAGGTTTGAAATGCTTACAATGAAATATTTGATGACTAGTTTAGCACACTTCCCCACCCAAGGCTCACCCCACATTTTACACACTTCCCTCTTGGTATTCCCTTCAAACTTTGCACAAGTGGTTATCTTAATTCATTATTTTTGGATTAAATGAATGCATGTCAATCTAGGGTGGTGGGGCTTGATTTATAGGCTTTGATGGTGGCTAGAAAAGGGATGCGGAGTGCTTTGCCACTCATGAGGTGATGCTACATTTCTTGGAGAAGGTGGAGAAACATTAATGGGTGGTTGATGTTTACTATTCATTGTAGCCTTGTGAAGTGGCCGACTTTGGTCCATGATTGTGTGCACATAGAAAGGTCTCATGTCACCATCTTAGCACAATTAGATAGTGTTAGGGTTCCTCAATGTGTTGGTGTATTGGTGGAATTTGACAGGTTCTTAGATTGGTGGCAAAGTGTGTGTAAACATGGTGACATGACTATGTTTACTGACAATGTTTGTTAGCAGTGTAGCACACTGCCATTAATGGCGTTGGATATTGCATTATGTCCACATTTTTTTTTCTCAATTCTCCTTCTAGAGTATTTTGACATGAAGTTCATCAACTAAAATTATTTTGAGCCCAAAATTATTTTGAGTCTGAAATAATTTTCTAAACATCCTCAATTTGCATCTTACTATGATTAATTTCAACCACAATTGGTTACGATTGACCGTAGTTAATTATATGGTTAGGTAGGATAATTCTGTGGTTAATTAAGGTCAAAATTTTGTGATATTATAGGTCTAATGTACCTTAACTAACATGTTTTTTCTGCTCTATCTACCCTATGGTACACATACTCTTTTTCTATGCTTCCATAGTCCTTTAGAGTTGATTTTTAGATTTGGATGTTTACCCTGGCAAATTTTACTTATCATCTCTAATAGTGATTAATCTTCTTTCTGTTCTTCCTTTATCTACTATAACATATTTGGTTGACATGTCATGACATATAATATCACTTGTTCTCTAGTTGTCCTTACACCCAATTTATAATACCCAGTCAACTAATACATTTGCCATTTTTCTTCTTCACTTCTTTTGACATTCCTACTCAAGACATCTACAACCACATTCACCTTTTTTGGATGGTAATTTAGTTGGAAGTTATAGTCATTCAAGGACTCCATCCATCTTCATTGCATTAAAACTCAACTCCTTATAGGTGTAGATGTATTTCAAACTTTTGTGGTTTGAATATAATTAGAACCTCTCACCACAACATGGATAATGTCTCTAGATCTTTAGGGCAAATACTATTGCTACAAGCTCTAAGTCATGTATAAGGTAATTCTACTCATGTGCTTCAACTATTGCAAAGGATATACAACTACCTTACCTGTTCGCATAAGGACAACTCTCAATCCATTCTTCAAGGCATCAATGTACATCATATACCCAAACTCTACATATAGGGGCAATCAATAACGGGCTAAAGTAAGCCTTTTTTTAAATACTTGGAAGAAATTCTCACATTTTTCATCCCTAATAAACTTAAATCCCTTCCTCGTAAGCTTAGACATGAGCTTCGCTAACCTAGTGAAATCTTGAATGAATTCCTACAATAACCAGCTAGTCCCAAGAAGCTCCTAATCACAATGATAGTCTTAGGATGCTTTTAGTTAGTTACTGCCTCTACTTTATCTTGATCTACTTATATTCCTTTTATAGAAACCACATGGCCAAGAAATTTAACAACCTTCATCTACAAGTTACACTTATGAAAATTGGTATATAATTCGTGGTTCTAGAGGATCTTTAACGCTATCTTGAGATGCTCATTACGCTTCTCATTCATCTTTGAAAACACTAGGATATTGTCAATAAACATTAATATGAATCAATTTGAGTAAGGTCTGAATATGTAATTCATTAAATCCATGAATGCAACCGAACCATTAGTCAATTGAAACAACATTAATGTGAACTCAAAATGTCTACATCTAATTTTGAATGCTATCTTTGATATGTTTGACTCCTTGATCCTTTGCTAAGGGTATCCCAATCTTAGATTAAACTTGGAGAAGAATGTGGCTCCCCTCAATTGATTAAAAATATCATCTATCCTCAAAAATGGATACTTATTGTTGATGTTTGCTTGGTTTGACTTTTGGTAATTTACACATAACCTCATGGGTCCACCCTTCTTCTTTATGAACAAGAGCTGTGCTCCCTAAAGTGATTCACTCAGTTGAATGAAACCTTTGTCTCAAAACTCACCCAGTTGAGTCTTTAGCTCAATCAACTCTACTGGTACCCTTCTATATAGTGGAATGCCTATGGGTTCCATTCTTGGGTACACTTTTATTTTAAACCGCACTTCATGCGGCAATAGTAATTCGAGTAAGTTTTTAGGAAGCACCATTTGAGTATTCTCCCATAACTGAAATACCCTCCATCATATTTGGTTTATTGGGTTTATCTTTCTGCAACAACAATTTGAAATCTTCTTCTTGGTTCATGCAACCTAGCATCACCATCATCGACTTCCTAGGTACCCAATTTATATTTCCATAAATTTTCATCATCTCCCCAAAAGGCAATATTATGATCACTCTCCATCTCAAAATATCAATCAAGGCTTGGTATTATGTCAATTGATCAATGCCTAATAAGACATTACAATCGTAAATTGGTAACACACAAAGCTTAGTTAAAATTGGCTTTTCTCCAAATCTAAGTTGACACATACAATGTTGAGGTAGAGACTTGAATAGCCACTATAGTCTAGCAGTGATTAACAATGGTCTTCTCATTGAGTTATCAAAAATAAATGACATGGTTGCATTCATATCACATAAGATTTTTACAGCTACAATAAATAATAAAAGCATATCTTATAATATTAGTGTAGGTAAATTCAACCATCGGCCACCATGTAAGCTTGAGCCTAATTCTATCCTCGATACTAGCTTTGTCGCTACTAAACATTTTAGTTCTATCTTGGCCATTCATATTTTATTGATCTTGTTGTGGAGCATGAATAGGGTAATTCTTGGCTACATGATCCTTTTGGTTCCTGTGAAAACATAACCTTAGCTTCTTTGCTTGTTCCACCAAATCACTTTGTGTATGATCTTGTCATGACTGCTATTATCTTGTTGCCTCTATGGCCTAGACCCATATTGTTTGTTTTTCCTTTGTTGCTAATATCCTCTGTTTCCATTGTTTTTGTTTTGCCTCTTTCATGAATTATTTTGAGTAAACTTGTTTGCCATCAACTTCTTAATCTTGTTTTTGATGGTCATTTGTACATTGAGCTCCCTTTCTACTAATAAGGCTTTGTCCATAGTCTCCTTATATGTTTTCTAGTCCATTATTATAATCTCCTTTTACATCTTAAGGTAGAGACCCTCTGCAAATTAGTTGCCTTCATCTCTTTAGTGGCTGCCAACTCATCATATTGCTATAACTCAATGAACTTGTAAGATCTTACTACCTAAAGTATATATATATCTAGCTTTGTCCTTGAGCAGTATGTTTTGGCCTCTCTTAAGTCTTGTAAGTTTTTTATGTATGCTCAGTTTTCAATTGTAGGGTTTAGAGGCATTTATGGTTTGGTTTGATTTGGTTTTCACTAAAGATTGAAAATCAAACCAAACTAAGTTTGGTTTAGGGTTTTATAGCTCGAAATTGAATTAAACTCTTACGAAAATCAAACTTTTTTTTTGGGGGGGGGGAAGACTTTGTTAACTTTATAGTTATAAATCTTATAATTAATACTACTTTACATTTTTCAAATACATTTAATTTTTAAAACAATGTTACATCTAATTCTATAATTAAAATTTAAATATAAAATGCATTTAAGTTTTTCATCAAAATCTTTCATCAAATCAATGTTCTATGTACATGCAAGGCTCAAATTATTAATGTTCAATAGTTAAAATTAGATGAATTAAAATTGATTTGTATATTAAAAAAAAATTTAATCACGCTCTACATTTACCCTTATATGCTTTTAGAATTAAATAAACTAATAATCTTTTGCTCTTATATCGGTTTGGTTTGGTTTAATATGATTTTTAAATGTATAAACCACAATCCAAATTGAACTATGTAATACCCTATAACTTTGTTGAATAAATAATAAAATAAAATAATTCAAATAAAGTAAAACCATAGAATTTATGATGTAAAACATGTACAATCAAATGTACAAAGGGATAAACGAACCAAAACTAAAGACAAAAATTCACAAATGATCAACTCACTGTTTACTCCGATAATGAAATTCACTACCGCGATAGTGTGTTTCAGTCTAGAAAAACATGTGAGGAAGGACCTCAAATCAATTCAATAATAGGGATAATTAGACCCTTGAAAATCATAGAAAACTTGAATATTGAAAAATATGTTACATAACAGAGAATGTAGTAGACCAATTTCCTGATAAAAAATGGGTATTTTGAGTTGAAATTTGGTGGAGTGGTTACTGGATATGTCAAAAACATGTGTATTTTATCCCAATTTGAGTTGGGTAAGGGGCTCAATTGATGCACAAAGTGACTGCTTGTCACATAAGAAACGAGAATTTACAGTCCCTATTGTTACATTCAAAAACCATAGCAAATGATGTCCAAAAATCAAAATCTAAAATTCTAGTGAATATTTAGGAGGTGTAGATGATTTGAAAAGTTTTGCTCAAATTCGACACACGGATTGATCGCAAAAAAATTAACAAATTTGCTACATTGAGAGAGCAAACAACTTGAATTTGTCTAAGTATTGAAATTTAGGGATTTTGGCCTAATTGGCCCAATTTTGACCTAATTCGGCCCAATTTAACCCAAACTTACCAAGGTGACCAAAATTAATCATGTTAACCAATTTTGACCAAGTTTGACTAATTGACCAAATTTGACCTATTGACCGAATTGAATTTGGGTCAATCGAGACAAATTAGGGATAGTGGAACAAGGGATTAAGCCACATTTTAAAAAGAACTGAAATGCAGTTTAAACAATGCAGATTCAAGTGTACATTGTGGAATGTGTCAAGTGTTGATGGGACATTAGTGTGCGGGACTCGAGGTGAGTAGTTATATTCAGACATTTACTTTAACTTGCATTCCTAGCATAAAACATGAGTGAAATGACATGGTTTAAATGATTTCATGTGATTGAGATACATCAGATTGGTTTTGAAATATGTAGATGTACATGGGTAATGAGACCATAGGCTCGAGGATTAAGTGTGGGGTTAAGTACATAATGTGATTGAGATTAGACTCGAGGTCCAAGCACAAGGTTAGGGCATATGATCAATGCGCCTTGCTTTCAACCCGCTCAAGTGATGACACTCGAGGACCGAGCGTGGGGTTAGGGTATTCGGGGAATACACCTAGCTTACGACCCACTTGAGTGGCTGGTATGCCTGACTTATGATTTGTTTGAACAATGACTATAGGTTTGGGTTTGTTGACTTGAAATCTTGACCTAGATACAGTTTTAACTAGCATGTATTTGAAATGTTCTTCTAATAACTGTTGCACCATTTATAATTGCTTTTATACCATACCATGCATTCGAGCACTACATCATTTTACTATTCATGCGTACATGCACTATTTTGGGGTGTTGGTTATGGATAACATATTGGTCTTATTACTCACCGAGCCACGTTGACTTTTAAGCTTACTACTCTACTAACATTTCAGGTTCTTCGATGGCTAACAGAGAGAAAGGCGTGGAGATTGCCTAGTCCCCTGACGATTCCCTTTTCCTTTTCTAGTCTTTCATTGAGGTTGGTCATGATCCACCTCTGATAATCTCAAGGTCTCAACATTTTTCTCCATAATTCAGTAGCCAATCCTTAGCTGTCTCCAGACTAATAACACCCTTGAACCTCTCAGGGCTCAAGTCCATGAAACTCTTGAGGAGTCGGGTGTGAGCTCTCTCATCTGCCTGTCTATTTTGGGCTGGGGCAACTGGAGCTACTACTGCCGCAACTGGAGCTACTACTGCCCCAACTGGTGGCTTAGCAATCGGTGGTACAGGTGGAGTAGGCTTCATTACTGGCTCGACCTTCTGTCTATCAGGCTCCAACATATCGAGTCTCTTCTTCAGTAAAGCCATTTAGGCTTGAGTAGCCTCGTTAGATGCCCTAATATAAGCTCCAGCTCGAGCTAAACTAGAGGTGGTGGTGGTGGCATTGGCTCTCTAGGCCTGAGCGGTGGTCTACTCTGCTTGGGTGGTGCTCTACACCCCCTGGATGGCATCTCTATCTGCATTTTGAATCAAATTATTGGTTATTATGCATTCAAAACATACTCGACTCTAAAATTTAGTAATATTGCACATTCTACTCAAAATACATTTTATGATTAATAGTTTCTCTCTTTTGTTTGATATTTTATTTACTTTGCAATCATTCTGATATTGCCTAGGTCCTTCATTTCTTAGTGTTTTTCAATTCTTCTGAACCTAGGCTTTGATGCCAACGTGTTCAAATTGGAGAGGCTTAACAGTAGTTGGGTGAACTTGACATGGCGAGTGAACTCATTGGGCCACTTTGCCAGTTGGCCCACCCTTCGGCCTAGGGAAAGGGTCCTGACAACGTTGGCATCAAAGCCAGGTTATCAGGGAGGACAGAGACCACCTTTCACATGCTATCAGTGTGGACAGGTTGGACACAAGAGGTCTGAGTGTCCGATTCTTGTAGGGAGTCCTAGTTCTTTCGCCCCAGTTATTAGAGATAGAGCACAGGTTGTCACCTAGCCTGACCCTGATTCGTCGAGGACCTTGGTGGAAGGTACTGTCTCACTTTGTGATTCGTCTGTGTATGTGTTGATTGATGCCGGTTCTAGTTTGTCCTTTTTTTCTAGATATATCGTAGATAGATTGAGATTTGGACCAGTTAGGGCTCCTACTTGGTTGATGTTGAGCACTACAGTTAGGGAACGCATCTATCCCAACATAATATGTGAGAGGTGCGTACTTAGGATGGGGGACTTTGAGCTGTGGTAGACCTTTGGGTGTTGGAGTTTCTTGTGTTTGATGCCATACTTGGTATGGATTGGCTAGCCGCGTACCATGCACATGTGGATTGTTATGCCAAGAGGGTTGTATTTCAGATTCTAGGCCAACCTGCAGTCGTCTTTCAGGAGGAGCTTCAGATAGGCAGAGTATTCATGACAGATTGGTGACGCAGCACAAGATTGATACCCTAACTGTTTGACGACCATAGATGAGGCATCTTCACGGTCGAGCATTGATGAGATCCCTATCATCAGAGATTTCCCTTACATGTTCCCTGAGGATCTACTCGGCTTGCCCCCTAAGGAGATCGACTTTATTATTGAGATCATTCTAGGGGCAGAAGTTGTATCAATTCCTCTTTACCGCATAGTGCCTAAGGAATTGCAGGAGTTGAAGGTCTTACTAGAGGAGTTGTTGAGTAAGGGTTTCATCTCTCTTAATGTGTTACCTTGGGGTGCTCTGGTATTATTTGTGAAGAAGAAGGATAGGGAGCCTCCGTTTATGCATTGACTACCAGCAGTTGAACAAGGTGACGATCAAGAATAAGTATCCTCTTTCGCGTATCGACAACTTATTTGATCAGCTTAGGGGTGCCAAGGTGTTTTCGAAGATTGATCTTAGATCTGGGTACCATCAACTGAGCGTTAGGGAAGAAGATGTGCAGAAGACTGCGTTCTACATTAGATATGGGCACTATGAGTTCTTAGTCATGCCGTTCGGCATGACAAATGCCTCGGCTATGTGAAGGACCATAAGCTGTATGCTAAGTTCAGCAAATGTGAATTTTGGTTATCAAAGGTCCAATTTTTGGGTCACGTAGTTAAAGCTGAGGGTATTTCTATTAACCCCACTAAGGTCGAGGTGGTTATTAGTTGGCCGAGGCCTACCACAATGGTTGAGATCTGCAGCTTCTTGGGTTTAATAGGCTATTATTGCCATTTCGTCCAGAACTTTTCAAGGATTGTAGCTTCGATGATAAATTTAACCAAGAAGGATGCTCCATTTGTGTGGATTGACGAGTGCGAAGATGCATTTCTTGAGCTTAAGTGGAGATTGACATCAACTCTAGTACTAGTGTTGCCAGAGCCTGGTCGAGAGTTGACTATATACACTGATGCATCACAGATAGGCTTGGGCTGTGTATTGATGCAGGATGACAGGGTTGTTCTTTTGACTCCTGACAGTTGAAAGTTCATGAGAGGAACTACCCTATACATGACCTAGAGTTGGTGGTAGTAATATTTGCACTCAAGATATGGTGACATTATCTTTGTGGCGAGTGTTTTATGCTCTATTCAGATTAGAAGAACTTCAGATATCTGTTCTCATGGAAGGATTTGAACATGAGACAGAGGCAATGGATGGAGCTATTGAAAGATTATGACTTCACAATTGAGTACCACCTGGGGAACGCTAATGTAGTGGCTGATGCTTTAAGTTGGAAATAGGTTAAGACTGGATGCATGGCTAGACACATGTCTCATGAGTGGATGATGATTGATTTTTCCACGATTATGATTATCCATGAGTCATCTTCTGAGGCTAGAGTTAGTGCACAGATTACAACTCAACTAGTCCAGGTTCGAGAGATGACGAAGAGACAACCTCGTGATGTGGACTATGATACATTCAGGGCTTGGGCAGATGACATTTTTTATGGAGAGTGGTCACTTGATTCACAAGGTGTACTGAGGTTCAAGGGATGGCTGTGGGTACTAGATGCTGCTAGCCTAAGACGTAGTGTGCTCGAGGAGCTACATTACTCAAGATATGTTGTTAATCCAAGTGCCAATAAGATGTACCAAGATGCTAAACACACATATTGGTGGCCCAGGATGAAACTAGACATAGCAGCCTTCATTTAGAGATGTGATAAGTGCTAGCAGGTTAAGGCTGAGCACCAGAGCACTAGAGACCTAGTGGATGAAACGAGACATAGCTGACCACGATTTCAATAATCTCCAGGCCCACCTATATATGATGGCTGAGTTTGCAATATGACTTGCTATTGTGGCTCTGGCTGAGGAGTACTGCTAGATGCTATAGAAATCTCAGAGCGCTTGTCTAACCCGTCCATTTCATATTATAGGGCCTCCCTTTGGATCTCCTCCAAGGTTTGGGCCTTGGATGTGGAAATCGCCTTCTTAATAGTGACCCTCAGCCCTGTTGATAGAATCCAACCCTCTTTCTCTGATCAGCTATCAACCCAGGTGCATAAGCCTCTGACTGTAGATACTGGTGTGTATGCTCTCACACTGTCATGATCCCCTAATGCAGGCTTAGAAACTCAACCTTCTTACGTTCCCACCTAGTCTTTGGAACATAAGCTTCAAGAAAAAGCTCTCTAAACTTGGCCCAAGAGATGATCAGACCCTCTATACTCCTCACAGATTGTTACATAGGACTAAAAATAGGACTTGATCTATCTTTGATAATCTCAAGGTCTCAACGTTCTTCTCTATATTCAGCAACCAATCCTCTGTTGCCTCCAAACTAATGCCACCCCTAAGCCTCTTAGGGTGCAAGTCCGGGTATGGGCTCTTTCATCTCCCTGTTTGTCCAAGGCTAGGGCACCTAAAAACTTCCAAAAACTTATCAATTCGAATTCTATAGAAACCCAACATGAAAACCCCTTTCTCCCTACTCAAGCAAGTGCGAATCAATTCTCTTCTTGCTCTCCTAGCCTTTTTCTTGGCATTTTGTTGTTTCCTGTTGCAACTATAGTTGTAGGAAGGAGGAAAAATCTAGAATGTAGCATCACAGTAGCAAGAACACAATGCTGGGCAATCTTTTGGAGAAACTGGAGAATTCAACGAATCCAAAGAGATATAACAGCCCTATCTAAGCCTCAAAAGCATGGTTCATGGTCTAAAATTTGAGGTGTTAAGATGCCAAGATCATAGGAGCACAAGGGATGAGAGAAACATACCCTAAAATTCAATTTTCATATTAGTTATCATGGTAGCGATCAATGTTACCGCGGTAGTGGCGTCGTCTTCATCTATTTTTTGGAAAATTTACTCTGACTATCATGGTAGTGCGTTATTTTTTGTAAGTCCCACTTGCTACCGCTGTACACTACCCTGGTAATGCAACCTATCTTAATTGAATCCCACTGGTTACTGTGGTAGTGCATCTACACTTATTATTTCACTTCTACATTTTGGTTATTGTGGTAATCCATTCCTCTACCTTAGTACACAGAACCAAGACCATGTTAAGATTCATTTAGGGTGATATTCTTGCACAATTAAAGGCTATATTAGATAGGAATCATTAGGATATGATTCAAGAATGTTAGAAACACCATGATGATAAAAAATAATGTATTGAATTTTAATCTTCAAGGTTGAGGCTCAAAAAAAGATTGGAATAATGATACCAAGGTCAAGAAGGCACTAAGGCTTTGAGGTGGAGATGATTTCCAAATTTTTAACTTATTATTTTGATTTGAATATTATATGCATGTATGCTTGCTTAGTCTAGGAACATGTCTTGAATCAACATGATATGTTTGAATGGAAAATGCATGCTTTATACATGCTGTACTTTGAACTATTCTTTGAATATGAATGCTTGGAATTGAATGTATGTTCGTATTGTATTGATGAACAACTAGCATGCCTAAGATTGATATGAATGATGATTACCATGTTATTATGCTTACATTTTTATTCCTCTGATTTAAATCCGTTATTAATGTGATTTGTCACCAAAGAAAGATTACTAAAGATTATAATTATGTACTGATGCAGTAATGGATTTCATCGTGAGTGTTCTAACCCGGATGTGGTTTGTTGGTTATTTTGATTTTCTAAATTAGAACTGGGCATCTAGATTGAACCCACTTCTCGAATTGTGAACTAGGCGATTAGATTAACTCCATTTCACTAATGATGGATTTGAGTGTTTGTATTTGACTTCTCTCCCTAGATCTAGAACACTGAAGTAAATTTCTTTTGGCTTTAACGTCAACTAATAACAAGTAAATGTTTGAATCACCTAATCTATGAAAGTGTTTGACATGTACGTTTTATTTGATTGAAATAATGTTTTAAATATTTGAAATGATCCACTAGGCTTTTGAGCTTACCATTTTCTAACATTTTAGGAAACTAAAGATTAGAGGCTACGTGGATAATATTGATTATTTTCAAGTTTTCTTTTCTACTTTTGTCTTAGTCTGACATGTTGGCCCTAATTTTCTTTTCAATTTTCAGTTGTTTTATTGAATAAGTTCAAAGGTCATTGTACCCATTGAATATTGAAATTGATTTTCAAATAATGATATATTTTCATTTCATTTAAAGATTTCAAAGTGTTTCATGTGGAATCTATGTGAGTTGACATGTCACAGGAAGTCTCAGTTAGGACAATTGTTGAAGATCCTGCAAGTGAACAAGATCGTAGTAGTAATAACGGTGATACCGGATATTGTCCTCAGGGAAAAAGTACTTGTCCAATTTAATTAAATCCCAATCTAGTGTTGATTTGTGGTTTTATCAAGACGCAAGTTTAGATTGATAAGCAATTATGTAACTAGAACTTTGATTTCTTAAAACAATCAAACTGAATTTAAAATGTACTAAGTAACAAGGTTTAAAAGGCTATTTGGGATAGTAAACTCCTTAGTATGCTCTGTAATTTTACTTGAAATTATGATATACTAACACTTTGATTATCGCACTTGTAATTAGGACCCTATTCCTAGGTGTTCCAATTATTCACTGATATGTCTCTCGATACC
>JAJIYU010012395.1:0-14597 GCA_030144865.1 Tinospora cordifolia | reverse complement strand
TGCACCCAAAATTTCTTAAAATCTTTGAAATTAATCTATTTGACTTATTTTATTTATTTTTCTCAAACTTATTTATCTTTAATTATTTGACAAAATTTTGGGGTATTACAATTTCATCAGCACATTCCCTGATTCTTCTAAGTGTTTCAAAGGTTCCAACAAATCTCGGTGATAATTTTCCCTTAAATCCAAATCTTTTGACATCCCTCTGACGACTGATCCTTATGAACACTCTGTCTTCCACTTAGAACTCTAGGGGTCTCCTTCGTTTGTCAGCATAGGTCTTTGGATGGCTCTGAGTTGTAATCAGCCTCTTCTAGATTAGTTTGACTTGGTCGTTCATTTCATCCACCAATTTTGGCCTAGTCAATACATGGTCATCAAGTTTGGCCCAATAGATTGGTGATCTGTAGGGTTTTCCATAAAGAGCCTCAAATTGAGCCATTTTGATACTTGCCTGGTAACTATTGTTATAGGCAAACTCTGCTAAGTGTAAGTACTTGCTTTAGTTCCTCTTAAAGTCCAGAATACAATTTCTCAACATATTTTCTAAGGTCTGGACAATTCTCTCAGATTGTCCACCTATCTGAAGGTGAAAGGTAGTGTTCATGGTGAGTTTAGTGCCCAACTCCTTCTATAAACTCTGCTAGAACTGAGAGGTGAAGTGAGAGTCCCAGTCAGATACAATGGTCTTAGGCACAACATGAAGTCTTACTATTTCCTTCACAAAAAGTTCTCCTAGTTTACTAACTTGGCCTGTGGATATAATTGGTAGGAAATAAACCACTTAAGTGAGATGATCCACAATCACCCAAACAATGTTTTCTCCTTTCTGGTTCATGGGTAAACCACTGATAAAAGTCTATGGCAATATTATCCAACTTCCATTTGGGGATAGGGAGTGGTTGTAACATTCTAGAGGGTTTTCGGTGTTTTGCTTTCACTTGTTGACAAGTTAAGCAGTTAACCACATCTTTCTTCATTCCTCTCCACCAATAAGTCTTTTTGAGGTTGTGGTACATCTTATCTCCACCTAGATGCATCGTACACTTGGTCTGATGAGCCTCATCCAGTCTGGTTTTCTTACTTTGCCCATTTTAAGGTATATAGATCGTGTCCTCAAGCTGTGGGATATTCTCAGCATCTAACCTGAAGTCAACATGCTTTCCCTATGTAACTCCTTCTATTAGGCCTACAAGCCACTTGTCTTGCCTCTACTCCTGCCTGATCTGATGTAGTAGATCCAGTTGGTAAGAAATGTTGTAGAGGTAGGCTTGTTTGTCATTCAAGGTTACACCCAAGCTAAAATCTTTGATCAATCGGTACATTTGACCCTTTTCTTCCTCCTGTTTGTTGAACTTTCTACTCAAGGCATCAGCCACCACATTAGCCTTCCCTAGATGGTAGTGTAATTGGAAATTATAGTATTTCAAGAACTCCATCCATCTTTGTTGTATGAGGTTCAACTCCTTCTGAGTGTAGATGTACTTCAAGCTCTTGTGATCCAAAAACAGATCAATTTTCTCATCATAAAAGTAGTCTCTCCAAATCTTCAGGGGAAATACATGGCTGCTAAATCTAGGTTGTGAATAGGGTAATTCTTTTCATGGACATTCACTTATCGCGAAGCATAAGCGACTACTTACTTCTCTTACATCAAAACTGCTCCTAGTCCACTCAGTAAAGCATCCGTATATAGGACATAAGTGACACCATGGGTTGGAGGGACTAAGATAGGGGTCATAGTCAATCTCTTCCTTAGTTCTTGGAATGATTGGTTTCCCTTCACATCCCAATTGAAATTAATTCCCTTCTTGGTTAGCTTGGTCATAGGTTCTACTAGTTTGGAAAAATCATGGATTAATTTCCTGTAGTATCCAGCCATGTCTAAGAAACTCCTGATCATTGTAATTGTCATTGGTTATTTCCAGTCCATGACTACTTCTACCTTCTTGAGGCCTATAGAGGTACCTTCCATTGATACTACGTGACCAAGGAACTTGACCATCTTCATCCAAAACTCAAACTTGTTGAACTTCGCATATAATTGGTGCCTCCTAAGGGTGTCCAACACTATCCACAAGTATTCTAAGTGTTCAACTTCTGATTTAGAGTAAATCAGGATGTCGTCCATGAATACCACCATAAACTGGTCAAGGTATTGTTTAAACACTCGGTATATTAAATCCATGAATGTTGCTGGGGCATTAGTCAACCCAAAGGACATCATGGTGAACTCTAACTATCCATATCTTATTCTGAAGGTCACCTTGTGTATATCAAACTTCCTAATTCTCAACTAGTGATATCCTGACCTAAGATCAATCTTTGATAAATGAGTGGCTCCTCTCAATTGATCAAATAGGTCATCAATCCTTGGTAGAGGGTAATTATTATTCATTATATCTTGATTCAGCTTCTGGTAGTCAACACATAGTCTCATGGAACCAACTTTCTTCTGTATGGACAATACAGGAGCTCCCTAGGGTGACTTACTTGCCCTGATAACTCCTTTCTCCTTGAGCTCGTCTAGTTGAGACTTCAACTCGATCAATTCTATTGGTGTCATTCTGTTAGGAGGTATGGCTATAGGGTGGTTCCAAAGTGAAGTTCAATCTTGAACTCTAATTCTCTAGCAAGTGGTAGTCCAAGTAAGTCATCTAAGAACACATGCTCGTACTTACTAACCACTACAAGGTCTTGGATTCTCTTAAGTTCAACAGGTTCTTTTTTAGAGAGTTCTTCAATCTCATTCTTCTACCTTAAGCAATTCATCATATCTAAGGTTGGACTCCTTGATAATTTTTGCATATCCCCATTGATTCTATAGGTTTTCCTAGGAGGTTGGCTATGGTCACTCATCTCTTAAGACAATCTATCTTGGCTTGGTATTGGTCTAACCAGTCCATCCCCAAGATTACATCATAGTCATAAAAGGGTAAAGCACATAGATCAACCGTTAAGAGTTTATCCCTAAATCTTAGGTCACAACTACAAATTCTTTTTGAGGTAATAGTGGTCCCTGTTGGTGTGTACACATTCAAATTTATGGGCAATGTCTTTGTTATAAGTTGTAATCTATCAGCTAGTTCTTCAGAGACAAAAGACTTAGAGTCACTTGAGTCAAACAATAGTCTCACAGCAACATTAAACTAAAGATATATACCTTTCACTACAGGGACTTGGTCTTCCTAAGCCTCAACAGCAAAATTCTGGCATGTTTCTACCCACGGGCCTAGTTTTTCCCCTGATTGGCATTTTGTTGTTGTTGCTTCCCCTGAGTGCAACCATTCTGACCTCCTCCCTATGGTGGTTGTTGCTAAGGAGTCTGAGCAAGAGTAGTTGGCCAATCCCCAGCAAGATGACGCTTCTGTCTACACACATAGCACAACCCTTGCCTCCTGACCTGTTCCTTAATCTCATTCATGGTCTGCCCCTGTTTATGTGACGCCTTCCCACCACTCTTGCTCTTTTTTTAGGCCCCTTGATGATCTTTTTCATTATGGCCCATTTGTTCTTTCTCTTTACCCGTTGTTATAGGTTGAGTTCTTTTTCCAGTGTTAGGGCCTTTTTTACAACATCTTTGTAAGTCCTTAGGCCCAATGTTCTCATTATCTTCTGGATCTCTATCTTGAGACCCTGTGCAAAACTATTGGCTTTCATTCTCTCCTCTCTGATGAAATTTGGTGAGAATTTGGCCAGTTTAGTAAACTTTCTTTCATACTCAACTACAGTCATCTCTCTCTGGTTCAACCAAATGAATTCTTCCTGTAGCTTGCTCAAGGTTGCTTCTTGAAACAACTTTTCATAAAAAATCTCTGTGAATTTCTCCCAGCTAATAGCATTAACATCCATGTTAGGGTCCATCCTCATCATACGCCACCAACTTCTAGCCGGTCCTTTGACGTGGTGTGTGGCCAGTGCCATCCTTCTTGATCTTGTTACCTTCAACACATTCAAATGCTCCTCCATCTCTTGATACCAATGGTCTGTGGTGATACTGTCAGTTGTACCTTTAAAATGTGGAGGGTGGAGCTTCTATAGCTCCATCAGCATCTTCCTATGTTTCTCATCACTCAGATCCTCCTGAGTCTTTTGATGTTGTGGAGGGTGGCCTTCATTCTCTCCTCTCTGATCTATAACCCTTCAAGCAACTTCATTCATCATATTCTCTATTCGAGCCTCTGTGCCAACTGGTATTTCCTGATCTTTCTGCTTTGTTCGTCAGAAGTGGTGGATCGCGTAGCATATCTTCTTGTTCCAGCCATTGTCTACAAATCAAGTAGATGTCAATATTCGTCAAACATTTGTACTGCCATGACCTTAGATTCATGTCTCTAGGTTCTCGATCTGTTCATTGGCCTAATAGTTTATGCTTCTAGGTTCTTTTTGTTCTTGGGTACAGGAGTTGGTTTCGTATGTCATACATATAAACAAGTCAAACATGTTTTCCAAATAATCATACAATCAAGCAATTTCATGCTAGCATAGCAAAATTCGAGGCTTCCATCTACCCTAGGTTCAAGTTTCTCATACCACTCTACCCCTTCCACTTAGACTTTCACTTAGAAAATGTTCACATCCAAACAATTTTGTAAATGTCACGATAACTAAGGCTTTTCAAGCCCACTATACCTAACCGTCCCATACCAGCCAAGCATACATTAACAAGTTCTTCCAAACTTACCAATCATTCACCTAACACGGTCCGTCATTCTCCAAATCCAGGCTTCCTCTATACCCCTGAATCCCTATGCATCCCATACTATATAGAAACTAGAGATACATAATCTTTCTGATTTCGTGTCCTGATCAAACAATAATTTTTTTCTCATACATTTTCAATTTCTAACCTATGTCCTAAAGTTTTATGCTTTTGATCTACTGTTCCAATTGTGTTTCTACCTATGGTCACTTTCTGAGACCTAGGGTTTCAATTCGGTCAAGTCACAAACTCTGTCCAATCAAGATACCACCTTTGGCATCTTTTTCGACTTCTAGTCAGTTTCTTGCCCTAATTTTCCACCTTCTAATTTTCTTTTATAGTAAGTAAAGGTGTTCTTCAACTCAGGTTATTCCTATAAGCTGGTGGGACAACCTCCAGATTGGGTGGTGAAACCAAAGTCTGCTTAGCCACCACGCTTTCTCGAGCGGGATAACCCACATTGCTTTCAATGTTTAGCTTTATTCAAGAAAAGGCTTACGAACTATCAGCTCAACTTGCAATCTTTGTATCCAAACAAAACATTTCAAAACACATCTTTCCTAGTTGAAAATATTTTCCAAAATAATTTTCAATTTAAAAATAGAAAGTATAGTATTCTAATTTTAACTTAAAACACCGGTCAAGCCTAATTGAGTTAATACTTTTTAAATCTAATATCACCTTTGGTATAAGATTAAACTTTCTAATTTTAGCCCAACACACATGTTTAGGATTAACTTTCTATTTCTAGCCTAAAGCATTTAAAGCCTAGGCTCTGATACTACCTTTTAACACCCTAGCCCCCGTGTAACACCCCAACCCCCATATTCTTTGAGCATTAAACATAACCGCCATTCTTTGATAGTGGACTTAACCATTTGGTGAGTTGGGTCCATGTTACTTTACAAGTGACTCACACTTAACTTTCTATTTTCAATACCTCATGCCTTAGTGTAAATTCAAGAATACACAATTTCGCTTTGTGAAAAATCAAAGCAATTATTTAATAGATAAAGAAAATTCAAATTCTTTTATTCATAACAAAAAGGAAAGCACATAACTTTCTAATTAAACTATTATAGCGAAATAATAATAAAAAACTTAGCAATATGCCCAACATAAACTTTTCAAAAAAAAAAACTTAAAGAAAACATCTCTTGTTTAGCATCCATTACAATGATCAATTTCCTGGAAAATAAGAGAGGAAGGGGTGAGCACAAAGCTCAGTTGATCCTTTTCAAACAACCATTATTCATATTCAAACTAATAACACATTAAGAATTCAATCACTTGCATATATTAGGTGTTTCAAGCATCAAACTGTTTCAAGTTGAGATTTAGACCAAAAGGGTTTTAAGGCCCTTGATGTTCTTAACAAAATACGTCCTTAGAGTAAAATATGGCATGTTTTTGCCAATTTCATTGGACATTTGGAACTTAGGGACACTTACCCACCAACAAAGTACTTTAGTCTTAAAACTACATGAACAAATCATATGAAAAGAACATCCCTAGTAATCTCACAAGTTTACTTTGATGGTATATGGTTATTATCACCATCTTCTTATATTAATATAATGTTCATGATTCATAAAAACTAATTTCAGAATATGAACTATGACAAATAAAATTCAGATCATAATCAAAACTGAAAATCAAGTATGGAACATCCAAAAACATTTGCCATATTATGAAATAAAGCCTAAGCATAATACTAGCATGGTATGAGTATGATGAATGCACAAACATGAATCAAATCTGAAACTGAAAATAGATTTTAAAATACTAAAACTGAAATGTTTTATTTTCAAAGAAATCACACAAGCAATGAACATGCTACAAATTTGAATAAAACAAAGGGTGTTCTAGAAGTCACTTCTACCTTATGATATTTTCTCCCAAAAAATTTCAGCAAGGATTTCCAACGTTTTGGCACTTTCAAATACCAACAAAATCTCTCAAAATGACTTGCTAGCTGCTGAAATTGAAACTTATCACTTATGAGCTAGAGAAAAGAGAAGTGAAAAGGGATGCCAAGAAGAGTGCTTAGAAGAGAACAAGCGAAAATCTCAACTCTTATTCTTGGAATGAGTGGAATAAGAGCCTCAAGGAGCGTTTATGTAGATTTTTCATGAGCATATGGGGCCATCTTGGGCAGTTAGTGCAACTCACCACGTGTGGGCATGTTTCCAAACTCATAAGGGGCGACTTTGATTAAATTAGGCAAGAGATCATTTAGGGTTTCCAATCCCAAGTGTGAACACAAATATAACCCCTTCTTGGTTTCCTATTTTTGTGTGAACACAAATCAGCTTTGAGACTCCTTCCTAAATATTTAGGATGTCCCATATTAGCCCTAATCTCATAACCATAGTAACTTTCCTATCTATTTATGATTGCTCATCAAGTAAGGTTAATATGGAGACTTTGAATATATCATTTTGGTGCAACCCTTGTTTCCTTTTCATGAGGCTTCTAATTTGGGTTGTGAGCAAGGGTGACGGCTAGGTTTAGCTCATTTTGAGTATCAGAAACTTCTAAGTTGGTTGCTCACATGTGTGTACACACATGTGAGCAACATGATCAAGCATGGTGTGCATGAAATCACTCTTCATGGATTCTAATTAGGTGAGACGTCCCATAGGTTTGAGTATACTTGATCAGTTGTGTGGTGCATGGGATCATTCTACAAGGGTTCAAACAATGGAAACATCCCACAAAGCTTTGGGTAGGGCGAGGGTGCACATAATCAAGGTGTTCCACCCGTGTGACTTGTACATGTTTAGGGTGGCCATGACTTCATTGGTTCACAAAAATCAAAAAAAAATTTATATCTCCTTATTTACAAGGAATAATAATTTATAACATATAGTTTTAGAATCACGTAAACCTAATGCAAATTTTAAGGTATAGTTTGGCCCCAGGTGATTTTCCTTCAAAAACTTTCCTTATTTAGAACCCACTGAGGTCACTAGGCTAATGAAAATCCAAATCTTGGCCAATTTGACTTGATTTTTGGATATGTTATTTATTTTGTTAGTTCATGTCATCCCGTTTCATTTTGGGTCATTTCGATTCCCTAAAGTACTCTAAACGTCAATTCTTTCTAAATTTGGACCCTGTGAAGGGTGTTTGACAAATGAAAACCCTATTCTTGACCAGTTGAGCTACTTTTCAGATATGTTGTTCAATTGGTCAACTCAAGTCACTTTGCTTCATTTCAGGTTGTTTTAGAACCCTAAGGGTCACTAAATAAGACTTTTATGACCTGCCAAATTTTGCCATGAAATGAGTCCGAATTCATTTTACACCCAACTTTCACTGAATAAATGATAAATTTCATTTAATTGAGTACAAAGTTTTTAGGGTATTACACCCCAAGACTTTCAATTGGACTTAACCACAAGGCGGGTCAGGCCAGTATTATATTTACAAATATACAACTTGCATCACATTCTATTTCTATTATCCCAAGTCTTATTAATTCATAATGAGCTCACAACCCAAACAATTTAATTTTAATTTAATAATACTATTATAAGGGGAATACAAGAAATGTTCCAATCTTTATTTGTTCAATAAAATAAAGAAGTACATACTTGAATTTTAAATAATAAAAGATTACATAACTCAAATTAAAAACTAAATTTAGCAGAAGTCTTAATTCAAACAATCAAAATTTGGGTAACATGCCTTTATATATAAATTTCCAAATTTAAAACCCTATCTAATTTTAGTAGTCTTCATGATTCAATTTCCTGAAAAATAAGAGATGAAGGGGTAAGCACATAGCCCAGTGATCATTCTATAAACAACTAAATTATTAATTCAAATCAAAAGCATGTCCAAATTCAAACACTTACATACATTTGGTAATTCAAACAATATCTTTGGTTATTGTTGACGTTAAGATTGAAAGGGGTTTTAATCCCTTGATGTTCTCATCAAAATACTTCACTCTTGGATGGAAAGACAATTCATCTTGTCATATTCCATTGGAATAAGGATCTCATATCCATAATCCCAAGTACTTTTGGTTATACCTATCAACACTCAATGATGAGACCCATATACACCAAGTACATGTAAAGAACATCCATAGAAATACTTAGATTACTATGACAGTATGTGATACATAAATTTCAAAGTCTTAAACTTAATTCTCTCATATCCATGAATCTAAAATTAGAATAATAAAATTAAAAAAAAAAGATTCAAAAGACATGAAAACAATACATAGCATGTTTCATAACCTAAGCATGGAAACTAGGCACGGGATAGTATCATAAATACTTAAAATATGCATACATAATAAATTGAATTTAAATCTTGATCAAACATGTTGAAAACTGAAACTAAATATGCTAAACTCAAAATAAAAGATGTATGAACATGCTAGAAACTCAAATTAGCAAAGTAGAAGTGTAGGAAATCTCATCCACCTTAAGAAGCGTTTTCTAAAAAATTTAGCAGAGGTTCCTTTCTTTTATGCACTTCAAGAACAACTGGAAACTTCAAGAATGTAAAAGTAATCTAAAATCCTAATTTCTCACTAAAAATCACTCAAGAACACAAGAGAATGAGATGGGGTTGCCAAGAAAAGGGCTAGAGAAAATCAAGAGGAACTAGTATGCTCTTGTTTTGGAACAAAGAAGAATGAGTACATTAGGGGATTTATATAGATCTTCAAAGCACAATGAGGCATGGTTTGGGCATCTTGAATTAGGGTTTCCTTATCCCACGGTTTTGGCATGTTTCCTCACAAGGGTGGCGGCTAGGTTTTGCACACAACTCATAAGGGATGGCTAGGGTTTTCTGCATGAAGGTTATGATGGTCTTTCCCCTAGTTGGTGCCAAGATTGGAGCATCTTTTTGTTTAGGTAACTTTCCCATTTTTATTTTTGTTACTCCTTTGTTTGTGACATGTGAGCAAACATAAATCAGACATGCAAACTTCTCTTGTGAGCATCTTTTTGTTTAGGTAACTTTCCCATTTTTTATTTTTGTTACTCTTTTGTTTGTGACATGTGTGCAAACATAAATCAGACATGCAAACTTCTCTTGTGAGCATCTTTTTGTTTAGGTAACTTTCCCATTTTTTATTTTTCTTTCTTCCTTGTTTGTGACATGTGTGCAAACATCTTTTTGTTTAGGTAACTTTCCCATTTTTTTTTTTGGTTTCTTCTCTTGTGAGAATAAATCAGATTTTGCAAACTTCTATTTGCATTGTTCAAATGTGTGCACACGCATACACACATATATGAGTCATTTTTGCCTAAGTGGGGCATGATGTACATGATAAATGTTTGTGTGTACATGAGATCATTTTTAATGGTTTCTAAACAATGTGAAACAACCCATGTAGTTAGGTAAGTGTGGGCATACAGGATCATATAGTTGACACATAAAATCATTCTTCATGGTTTTCAAATAATGGAGACGTCCCATGCAATTTGGGTAAAGTGTAGTGCATATGATCACCCATGCATTTTTGGATCCACGTGAATTTAATAAAAATTCATATTTCATAACTTGCTTGGAATTAAGGCCTTCATCATATATATTTTGGGTTCAGATGAAAATAATAAAAATTCCAAGCTATTATTTGGATAGGGTTATCAAAATTTTCTTTCCTCGTTCAGAATCCACTAAAGGGTCTTTTCAGGCAAATGAACCCTAATTTAGAGTAAATGAAATGATTTTCTAATATATTGTCCAATTGATCAGTTTATGTCCTATCATTTCATTTGAGATCATTTTGGGCCCTTAAGGTTCACTAAATGAAGGTCTTGGACTTGCTAAATTTATCCTTGAAATGAACCCGATCTCATTTCTCACCCAAGTTCACCTAAGTGGGGATTGAATTGTTTTCAATTGTTTCGTTTTATTCCGTACCAAACTTTTAGGGTATTGCAACCTAACCCTCCTTAGAAAAATTTCGTCTTTGAAATTTGTATCAAATTAGGAATTCACAGTGAACTAGTGTGGATATTTTGTCTTCATTTCACTCTCTAGCTCCCAGGTAGCTTCTTTTACCCCGTGATGTTTTCACAATACTTTGTGGTCAAGGGAATATCCTTAGTTCTCAAGCTTTGCACTTTGTGGTCAAAGATTCTAGCAATGATTTCCTCATAAGTAGGATCATCCCAAATGTTCACTTCCTCCAATGGATGATGTGAGAGGGATCTGGCTTGTACTTTTTCAGCATCGACACGCAGAACACATTATGAGCTGAAGTTATCCAATTTGGTCAATCCAACTCATAAGCACCGTCCCTGATTCTTCTAAGTATCTCGAAGGGTCTGACAAATATGGGTGATAGTTTCCCCTTAAATCCAAATCTTTTGATACCCTTCTAATGGCTGATCCTTAGGAACACATTGTCTCCCACTTGGAACTCCACGGGTCTCCTTCTTTTGCCAACATAGCTCTTCTGATGGCTCCGAGCTGTAATCAACCTCTTTTGGATTAGTTTGACTTGGTCATTCATTTCTTCCACCAATTCTGGCCTAGTCAATACATGGTCCTCAAGTTCAACTCAACAGCTTGGTGATTTGCATGGTCTTCCATAAAGAGCCTCAAATGGAACAATCTTGATACTTACCTGGTAACTATTGTTATAGGCAAACTCTGCTAAGTATAAGTACTTGCTTCAGTTCCCCTTAAAGTTTAGAATACAAAATCTCAACATATATTCTAAGGTCTGGATAATTCTCTCAAATTGCCCATTTGTCTAAGGATCAAAGGCAGTGCTCATGGTGAGTTTATTGCCTAACTCCTTCTATAGACTCTGCCAGAATTGAGAGGTGAAGTATAACACCCCAATCCCCACATTCTTTGATTTTGGCGGGTCAGGCCGGTGTTACTTTACAAGTGACACACACTTGACTTTCTATTTTTCAATACCACATGCCTTAAGAATAAATTCAATACTACAAATTCATATTTAATAAAATCAAGGCAATTAAAGGTAAAGAAAAATTCAACTTCTTTATTAATAAAAGAAAGTACACAACTTTGTAAACTATTACATTGTTGATCAATGATCTCAAAATAGAAATATTAACTTTCAGCGGAAGTCTTATTCAAAATTGGGCAATATGACCTTACATTGAAAGAAAACTTTAAAAAAATAAAAACTTGCTAAATCAAAACTATCTAATTTCCATAATATGTGGTATTTATTATGCTAACACACACCTTATTTATTTGCATATTAGCCAATACGTGTATCATTTCTATTTATTTCTTAGGCAATTCTTTAAATTTCATAATTAATTCTACTAAACCTTAATTTTCATTTAATTATTAAATTAAGGTTTTATTTGTTTAATTTTTTTCTATATCTCTAATATATTTTATTTTTCATGTGCCAACCCACAATTTTATTAAAATCTTTGAAATTAATTTATAAAACCTATTTTATTTATTTTAAATTATTTGACAAAATTCTGGGGTATTACATGAAGCAAGAGTCTCTATCAGATACAATGGTCTTAGGCACACCATAAAGTCTTACTATCTCCTTCATGTAGAATTCTCCTAGTTTAATAACTTAGCCTATGGATCTGATTTGCAGGAAATGAGCCACTTAAGTGAGACGATCCACAATCACCTAAACAGTGTCTTCTCCTTTCTAATTCGTGGGTAAACCACTGACGAAGTCCATGGCAATGTTATCTTACTTCCATTCGGGGATAGAGAATGGCTCTAACATTTTAGAGGGTTTACAGTGTTCTCCTTTCACTTGTTGACAAATTAAGCATTTAGCCACATCTTTCTTCATTCCTCTCCACTAGTAAGCCTTTTTGAGGTTTTAGTACATCTTATTTCTACTTAGATGCATCGTATACTTAGTCTGATGAACCTCATCCAGTCTGGTTTGTTTACTTTTCCCATTATGAGGTATACAGATCTTTTCCCTAAGTCATAGGATATTCTTAGCATCTAACTTGAACCCAGCATGTTTTCCCAATGTAACTCCTTCTATCAAGCATACAAGCCACTTGTTTTGCGTCTATTCCTACCTAATCTGATATAGTAGATCCAGTTGGCAAGACATGTTGTAGAGGTAGGCTTGTTTGTCATTAAAGGTTACACCCAACCTAAAGTCTTCGATCAACCGGTACATCTGACCTTTTTCTTCCTCCTGTTTGTTGAACTTTCTAATCAAGGCATCGACCACCACATTGGCCTTCCCTAGATTGATAGTGTAATTGGAAATTATAGTATTTCAAGAACTCCATCCATCTCTATTGCCCGAGGTTGAACTCCTTCTGGGTGAGACGTACTTGAAGCTCTTTTGATCCGAAAATAGATCAAATTTCTCACTATAAAGGTAGTGTCTCCAAATCTCCAGGGCAAATACATGGCTACTAACTTTAAGTCGTGAGTAAGATAATTCCTCTCATGGACCTTAAGTTTTCATGAAGCATAAGTGACTACTTGCTTCTCTTATATCAAGATTGCTCCCAATCCACTCTGTAAAGCATCAATTATAGGACATAAGTGACACTGTGGGTTGGAGTGACTAAGATAGGGGTCATAGTCAATCTCTTCCTCAGTTCTTGAAATAATTGTTCGCACTTCTCATCCCAATTAAACTTAACTTTCTTCCTAGTTAGCTTGGTCAATGGTTTTGCTAGTTTGGAGAAATCATGGATGAATCTCTTGTGAGACTGTTAAAGGGTAATGGAGTGGATTAAACTAGTTCAGAATGCATTTGGGAAGAAGAACAGGTCAAATAGGGATAGTTGTTATCAGTTCTTGTAAGTAAGTGCATGACAGCAGGATTACGCAATGGAAATTAGGGTTTTTTAGTGCACTATTTACATATATATATATATATAACATGTTACCACAGTAACTCGAAGTATTACCACGGTAACCAGAATCCTAACTCTATAGGTTCTAGTTCCATTACTTGCGATAATCACAAACATTACTTCGGTAACTAGAACTTTGCTATTTTTTGGGTTTTCTGCGTTCAGTTCGCATTATCATGGTAACCAATGGTTGGTTGCAATGTAGAGTTCCAATTTACGCCTGGTTCACCAATCCTTTTGTACATTGATCAAACATATCATAAACCATGATTTCATGTGTTTTCTTGTCTCTTTTTTTCCAAGATTTATTGTGCTTGAATTATTTTTATTTAATATTTATTTTAAGTTTGTCTCCATGTATACTTCATGATTATAACGCATTTATAATTTTCTAAATTATTTATTTAAAATATTTTATAGTTATAAATCTCAAAATTCTATAATTCATTCATCAACTTTTGAGGTATTACAGCAGTCCTACATTCTTCTTCTTCTTCTTTTTTTGGTTGGTTGGTTGTTGGAAAATTCTAAGTATTACAAAAGTAAGGAATCGAGGAAGTTGAACAAAGAAATAAGTGGAAATGAATGCCCTAAACTCTTTAGTATTATTTTGGTTTGAATGCGAAACATGATTGAATGTTTACCATTATTGATTATCTAAAAGCATGCTAGGATGTTTGTGACACACATGGATGATTGATTATCTTTTATGATGTTGATAGCATGCTACTATCCATGAATGTCCATACCATTTGGAACATATGCTATGCATACCATGTGAGGAATAACATGACTTGTGTGATCCTAAGCATGATGTATTGTTGATTAAGATCTATGGTCATTAAATAAAGATAATTAAGAGAGTTAACTTGTATCAGCGCGGTGATGCGGATACTGTGGCAGTAGTTTAGCATCATCGTGGTGTTTCTGACCCAAGGCGAGTCTTGTAATACCCTAAAATTTTGTCAAATAATTAAATAATTAATTTTAAAATTCTTTTGGGTGCAAATGGTGGGTTGGCACATGAAAAATAATTTATATTGGAGATATAATAAAAATTAGGATAA
>JAJIYU010012394.1:0-14574 GCA_030144865.1 Tinospora cordifolia | reverse complement strand
AACAAATTTTTTTCATCAAAATTTTCTCAGCTTACAAAGTGAGAAAATAAAATTTTCTAGCAAGAAAAATCTTTGTGCATTAATTTAAAAAATAGCTACCTATAACTAATTTTTATTAAATTTTTTCGTGTCCAACCAAATAATAATCATGTTCAATAATATTTTCTTAAAGAAAATATTCTTAGTAACCAAATACAATAATTTATTGAGTTACTGTAATTAAGTTATAACATAGAAAAGAGAGTCTAGTGATCATTGTAAATCTTTATTTCCTGCCAATACCTTTATTCATGCATGGAGAGTGCAGCAAATTGCTTAGCAGCTCAAGCGCCATTATCTATAGTAAATTAGACTGGTGTATTCAATACACCATTAAATTACTCAAATAATTTTAGATGCATGTTAGGAACAAATGGTGAATTTGATAGGAAAATAGGATTTTATAAGTATTTACTATAAATATTATTTTGACATTGTCCAAATATTTACCAACTTTACACGCCAGGTTTTCACTATCTGATGCATAGAGTTATTAACTATTAATGAGTAGTTGTCTAAATCAAAACATATGACCAAGTAAAAATAATATTTATTGGTGTAAGATTTTGATGAACACCACTAAATGATGAGATAGAAGGAACGTACATAATGAGTTGGAACCCACTTTGGTATTACTTACTTTTGAGGGAAAGAAAAAAAAAGTTATTATGAGAACTATCAATATATTATGAGGAAAAAATAGTTATTTTGATACTAATCAAATTAAGACTCTCTGATATTAAATTTTGTTCTTAAAATTCTTAAATTTGATAGTACTCATGCTTAGGTAAGAAATAATATGGTGTACCTTCTCGATGAAATGTTGGAGTTATTTATTATGAAAAGAGTTTTTAGCACTGGTCTTATAGATTATAAAATTTTAAATTTGTTATGGTGAATCTTGTATCATTCTTATGTTTTAATTGACGAACTGACTAGTTAATTAGCTCAGTATGTAGGCCTGACATTGAGTCATCTTGATTATGTCATTATTGCACATACGCAGGTAGGTAAGTATTTATAAATATCAGACATTACTGGCACGAAAGTAGTAGGTTGATAGATGGATCTAGCCCAACTAATGTCATCTTTCCCAGTTGATTTAGCTGATGTGATTAACAATATGTCATTCAAGTTCATATATCCAAAGCTTGGTTTAATAAATGTTAGGATCAATTCTTTACTTGTTCCATATATTTTGCAAGATATTATCTTTTACATACATTTTAGCACAAAAGAGCAAATGGTAAACATATAAACACTTGCATAGCCACCTTGGGGCTTAACAAGGCTGTATTTTGGAGTTAGGTCCGTGACCACCTTGTGACTTACATAGGCTCTAGCCGAGGGAAGCTTAGTTAGATAAGAATTTTTTGTTAATGTAATTGCAAAATGTTGCAACAATACATGTGAACAACCTTACTTTCTAAACATTTATAATCAGACGGAGGCGATATATACTAGAACCAAAATAATGCTTGCAGATCATCCTCGCTGCAGCAATGTTTTTAGCAAATAAAAGTGCTAATTACATATATCACACTTTTTTGTTTTAATTCTTCACTCAAATGGACCCATGACACGAAAATAATATGCTTCGACTAGTTCCCATCATCCTTCATCACCAACATATTATTATTGCACAACAGTATCTTTCTGCCTTTTTTTTTTTTTCTTACGTCTCCACATGGCACCCTCTCGAGCCATGAGGCCAGCCCCCCTCCTCAGTCTCTCTCTCTCTCTCTCTCTCTCTCTCTGCGCACCAACCTGGGGCTTTGACTGTACCTACGGATGAACTGAAATCTTTGAAATATTGATTCGAATCGTTCACAAGGGCCCTTCATGTTTCTCAGGGCCCTTCATGTTTCTTAGGGCTCTTAAAAAGGTGTAGGTGTTTGTGTTAAAGTTGCATTATTACTTAAATCATTAATGTCCACATGATATATATATATATATATATATATATGATATGTATGTGTATATGTTTATTCATGCGTACATTGAAGTTGCTTTGTTCATTAATTATCATGTCCTCTAATATGGGTCCCTTGCTTGTTCCGAAAAAGTCTTCCTTTATGCACCATGTTTCTGTTTTTCCGAACATTTCTTAGGACAAGTTCTGTTCGTCAATTAAATAGGTTCCCTCTTTTAAGCACTTTTAAGATTAATAGTTTTTTTTTTTAAGGTAAAATGAGAAGCTGCTATGCTCTATGAGATTGGGAAAAAAAAGATTCTAAAGGGATTGGAACCATTTATGATGACAAGATATGAAATAATTAGACAAAGAGCTATGTAAATTGATTATTATTATTTTTTTGTTTTTAATGAAGGCAAAGTTATCAATTTCGTATTATTCGATAAATCTAATTAATCAATTCAGTTTTATTTGATTAATTGCTTTTTTTTTATATATATAATGGGCATTTTTAACGATAAAAATGATATTAGAAACTATTTATAAGTGTTTGAGTAATACACTTTAAATACCTCACTGCAGTCCCTGGAATATAATTTAATGGAAGGTAAAAGTGACAGTTAAGATGGTAGTTAAAAAGTCTTTAAGCCCGCCATTACACGTCACGAACCAACGGCAGCCGTGGAAGTTAATTTCGTTATCTAAAAGCGAAAGGACCAAAACATTGGGGGAAAAAGGGCCAAGCTAGTTGTTGCAGAACTCAGAAGCCACACCACAAAGCCCTCATCCATGGAGATCCCGAGCTCTTTTCCCACTCTTTTCAGTCAGAAAAACCCTAGCATCCACCGCGATATCTCCTTAAAATCTCGCGTGCGTACCAATCCAAGAACCTTAGCTACCAAGAACCTTCCCATTTCGATCAGACCTCCTCCGAAGGAATTCGACTTCAGATCAGAAATCGTGAGAGAATCTCGAACGAGGATCGAGCGATTACATCCAGAATTGCTGGATTTGGTCGATAGAGGGAGCTTGGTTCTCGTTGAGAAGAGGAGTTTTGGTCCAGTGCCGAGTTGGAGAACGGCGTTTGTGGAGCCGGAAGAGATCTGGTTGGTTGGGACAAGTCATATATCGGAAGATTCAGCGGTGGATGTAGAGCGCGTCGTGCGAGCTGTGAGGCCGGACAATGTCGTTGTGGAGCTCTGTCGAAGCAGGCAAGATTCATGGATTATGAGTTTTTTTGTTTGAATTTGTGCAGTTTTATTTCATGTATATATATATATATATATATATGAAAAGGTAAAGAGAGAAAGATTTGTGGATTGACACTTGCAAAGATTGTGTTGAATAGATGTCACGAATGAGTCGAAGTGGAAGTTTATGTTTGCTCTGGTGCGAATTAACGGAATATTAGTAGTCATTTTGATTAGGAAATAGAACTTCAACCTTTTCACAACTCATTTGGTGTTTGGTATGATGAATTACCTAAAAGAAACACAAAACACTATTATAAATTTTGCAAAAGGTTGGAACTTTCCAATGGATAACTGCTTGGTACAGGGTTAAATAATGGATCAACCAACCATTACCTGAAAAGATCAATGATAAAATAAATGAATAATTTAAGTGAAACAACATCGAACAAAATTTGCTTGATTGATTCTGAAATTTGTCATCTTTTTGGTTGCTTTTCAATCCCACAGCCTAACTTCAATTGTTACAGAGTTCATTTTCAGAGCCGGTATTATGTACACTTCAAACGAAGGTGTGAGCGGCCCAATGTTGAAATCAAATATGTTCTCCTTGTCTGGGGCTGGATTTTTTGGGGCAGTTGGCCGTAGCATAAACTTGGGTAAGTAGGATTTGAAACGAAATATTGCTTTAAAATGTTGGCAAAATGGATATACAAATGACTTCTCATCATTTTGAGCCAAAAATTTAAGTGGTGCTCGCATGTGATTTTGGATGGGACCAAGTTGAGAATTAGTTGCAAATAGATGGACATTATGATTATAAAATTATTCTTTATTTTGTTGCACATATTTTCCTTTAAATAAGAAATTAAGTGTGGAATCGTCCATTTGATAAGTAAAAAGTGGTGAAAATTGGCAAACATAGTCCAGCTCCACAGGAAAAAAAAAAAAATATTGAAAACCAATTTTTACTTATAAGTGATGGTTTGTAGCATTCATTTGATTGGGTTCACAACAGAATCAAAGAAGACCTAAGGATGCATCACCGCATGCACATGCATTGCCCAAGTATTTTAGAGAGAAAAAGCCTCGACCTTTTTCATTGTAAGCCCTCTAATCTTTCTCTCCCTAGGCCGACCTTTTCATTTTGGTCCACCAAGCAAGACACATGTTGAAATCTCTAGCGAACCTCTGCACATAGATACTTGAGTTTTGAACTTTCAAACCTTGTGCACAAGGTTTTTTGTATCACGAATTAATGTTTTATAGACTTTATTTTATTAACTAACATGAAGTGTTATTATCATTTTATGAAAATTTTAACATTTAGTATAGTTAGTATAGAAGACTATCAGATATATATACTTCTATGTATGAATTGTCCATGAACACAAAAATAATTAACAATTTATTTACTAAGTTTTAAATATATATTTCTCTATTGCCTAGGCTACACCTTACTTAGACAAGGCAAATCCCTTGATATCATCCTGGTGTCTTGAAAACCCTAGCATGATGTGAGCTAAAATCTTGTGAGCTCAAGTCTAAGTGACTGACTATGATTTGTAAGTAAATATTTTGTGTTCCAACTTTCACTTGTGGGACTTGCTATCACTTGTAACCAAAGATTTTGTTTTCAATATTTTATATGTGGGAATGAACTATCTTTACCAATTTCCATAACATTACACTTATTAAGCAGGCTATTGTAGACTCATTATGTCATTCATATTAAAATGGGTATAACCAAATTTACATATTCTCAATTTGCATACTAAGAGATAAAGTATTCAACTTGGTAGCCCCCAAAATCACCATAGTTGCCTCTTAAATTTTCACTCAAAATGATGAAAATTCACTTACGTATCCATTTTTCCAGCAATCCCCCACTGAAGTGAAATTGAAGCAATCACACTTTCCCATCAAAACGTTGAGTTAATTTTCATAAGCTTCTACTTCTTGGTTGCTCTAAGCAGGGATGCTGGGAGAAATGTATCAGTACTAAACTTTAATGTTACATAGCTGTATCTTCTTAACAGGGGGTCAAACTGCTCTTGCATTAAGATTGCTCCTGGCAATTTTATCTTCAAAAGTCTCCTTGAATGTGAATCGTCCTTTTGGGGATGAGGTAATGAACCAGGGAAAGTGTGATTACAAAATAAATAGATAACTTCTCCACTGGTGGTATTGATAAATACTTAATCTAGGATGCAGTTTCGGTCTGCTCGAAAAGCTTCTGAAGAAATTGGAGCTCAATTAGTTCTGGGGGATCGCCCCATTGAAATAACTGTATGTATTGTCATTGAATTAAGATATAGAGTTATTTTTGATCCATAAAGATAAATACCAAATGGATCTCTTCTACTTAATATTGATTTATTTGGCTATTGGAATTTTAAAAGCTCATTTCATAGTTAAGGTAATTTTTCTGCTCTTGCAGCTAGAAAGAGCCTGGTCTTCATTGAAATGGAATGAGAAAGTAAGCTTGGTTCTCTCGGTTCTTCGTGGAATAACATCTCCTTCATCCGATATGTCTGGAAGTAATTTGAAGGTGAGGATCACGTCTCTGGATCATCTGTATATTTATATATCTAATTCCTAGTTGGACTATGGATTATAACTGCAAACAGTGGTATGTTTATGGGTGACTATACATGGTGCGAATTGTTGCTGAATAGTTCATTCCATAACTTTAATTGTCTGAATAATCAAGTTATTTGTTTTGCTTGAATCTTGATTTGAAATACTCAACGGAGCTAATTGTTTTTATTTAGAACCTGTGATTGATGCACACAACTCTCAAACGGATGTTTCAACACTGTACACAAAATTATCCTTGTTGTTTTACTGTGTTTTAGGATGAAGAAAGTGATGAGAGTCCCTTCCAACTGTATGAGCAGCTTAGTGTTTCATATCCATCACTCCTGCTTCCTCTTATACATGAGAGAGATGTGGTATGCTGTTGTCTTTAACACTAAATTGTATTCTCTGTAGTTGCATCAATTGAATTCAATAAGTGCATGCCCACACACACACACACACACTTTGTTTTCTTTCTAAGATTAGGAAAAAAAAAAAAAATCTCTTTTTGAACCACATCTATAAAGCAACAAATATAATTTCTTTTATGGGCTGGTGCATTAGTGAAAAATGAAAACATTTAACAGCAGTAGCGTAGTGAATCTAGAGGGATTTCCTTATTTTTTACCTTTGAATCTATTGCAGAGCAACTGACAGACCCAGATTTAGTAATTGTATTTTTTTCTCCAAATTATGCTTTATTACTTAATGACTGATTTAGGTGACATTGCTCTTGATTATTTCTTTCAGTATCTTGCATGGTCGCTGAAACGCAGCAAAGCTGTGAATAACTGTAAGAAGGTGGTAGGTGTTATAGGAAAGAGTCATATGAATGGAGTGATATATGCACTTGTATCAGATTTGGGGGATTTGCGGTTTCGTGATCTTGTAGGTAGGAGGGCATCCAATGGTACTACTTCCAGTAAATGGGTTGGTACACTGCTAGGAAATTTGTTTAGGGACACTGTTCTTGCAATTTTGATATGGGCGTTATATGAACTCCTGCAGCATTGATAATAAACATGGAATATTCAAATAAGATCAATACTGTTGTGTTACTTTGTATTTTGTTTTTACAGTTTGAGTTTATGTTGTTCGATTCCATACAACACTCATACAAAGTTGCAGATAGGAAGAGCATTGGTATTTTGAGAATTTGGAGAACTTATCAATCAGGTGTGGCTGTATTTATGTATCGAACACAGTAAGCATCTTCAATTGGGAGACCAACAAATAGAGTACCTCAGAAGCGGTTGTTTAAGGATTAGATATATTTTTCCATCTAATCCCATGTTTGAAACCTGCGCATTTGGACGGGTTTCAACTTGAAATTGTTTTAATTTGTTTTTGTTTTTTATTTATTTTTATTTTTATTTTATAAGTTTCTTTCATTTTTTTAATTTTTTAATTCTATTATATTATTATTTAATTGAAAATTTTAATTAATTATTAGTTTTAATTCCAAACATACCACTAAATATCAGATTATTTTGTTTGTAACTTATTCCATCAAATTCTTTTTAATTCTCTAATCCAATATTAAAAATCACAAAATCTTATCCTCCACACTAAAGATACATTAGAAGCTATGATTCTAAATGATTTATCATCAAGAAGCAATTTTTTATATTTAAAATTTTCAAAATATGATGAATGTATTTGGTTCAAAAGATTTAGAAAACAAATGTTTTTTAAAACTTTATGTTAAGAAAATACATTATTTTGAAAAACACAATAAAAAATTAATTTTAAAAATTTCTCTTTTTGTTTTGCATTTTTTGCTTTTAAATCATTAAGGAGACAAGACGTAAGGAATTCTAGGTATAAGTGGTGCTACTAAAATATAAAAAAGAAGTTATAACAAAAATTTTAATCAAGAGTTTCATTTTTAGCCTAAAATACTAGTAATCGGTCGCCTTTTCAAGGATTTATTTGTTAGAGATTTAAAAAAATATGGTCGCCTTTTTAAGGATTTATTTGTTAGAGATTAAAAAAATATGGCGTAACTTCATTATCACTTAAAAGTCAAATTTTTGTTATTTGTTAAAATAATTTATGCAATCTAACCAACAAAAATAATTATTTTGAGATAATCAGTTATAAATCATTTTTAATAAATTCTCATTATCTCAAAGTTACTTATTTTGTTGTTAACAAAAAAAATTTTAGTTTTTAATAAAAGGTTAAATTTATTTATTTACTATAAAATCACTTATTTTAACTATAATGAACAGTACCATAATTTTAAAATTTTTTTTTATAAGTTATAATAAACATGTTTAAAATTATTTTTATAATAACTTTTTCAATTATTACTTTTTTATATTCTTTTTTAAAGCATAATATCAAACAGACATGGAGTAAGTTACAATGATAAAAGTTTTTAAAGCATTTGTATATTTTAATAGAGAGAAGAGTTGTGTGACCTGGATCTCACGCACGTGTGACCACGTGCTCCAGATTATGCATGAACTTATCGCTCCGGAAATTCCAAACGGGCGAAGAAAAAGAAGCGAGAAGTGTCGAATCCGGGACATATTTTACCCATCATGATCATCTTCTCCACCCCACGAAATTAATAACAATGCACCACAGACTATCGCCGGTAAAATGATGGCCGTCGACGTCACCGGCCATGACTTCTCCGGCGAAAACATAATTTGTTCACAAAGCTATTTAGCAAGACAACAATTTTCATCGAAAACATACTGAAAAAAATGAAATTAAATTTTCTTCTACCATGTAAATAGCTTGCTAGACGTACTAAAAAACGATCAACTTAAATCACTTTTCCAACTGCAAAATGTGGGCGAATTGAACCACTATGTGCTGGGCTCAATATATATAGAGCTCATATGAAAAAAAAATAAAAAAAAATCTTCTGATTAATATCCAAATCAGGTGCACCTAACATTGGTCTAAAATCTTAATTTTTTTTAAAAAAAATCTCTCTTTTTTTGCATGTTATTTTCTAATTTTAAATGGTTCTCCTAACTCATTTTATCCTTAAATAAATATATATGGTGTCCTTATATATTTTTGTTGGGCACTTTGATATATTACCAAGCCGGACATTAATTAAAAGTTAATTACAGCTAAATTAGAGTTCACACGACTTAACAAATTTTTACAACCACTTGACCAGCTAATTTATGAAACGTTTTTGAAAAATATAAATAAAAATCTGAAACCCTGCTTTGAAATCTAATATCCAAATATATGCCAAATGGAAGTACGAATAAAAGAAATTAAATAGGAGGATCTCTTTATAGATTTTTGCCCTGCATAAGTTACCAATATGTTATAAAGCCATTTAATTCACCTCCACAGGAATATGTTAAGCGTTACAAAAAATTGTAATAATTTCTTCTAAATTGCTTATCATGATGTGAATATTCTGCGCGTATTTCAGATGAGAAGTGGCATCTCTGAATACACGGAAAATGAAAAACACCCACAAATGTAAATAAAAAAGTTTTTGGGAACAGAATCTCTATAAGATTTTGGTATTTAAAGCCTTCTGCGTTTGTTGCGACGTGGCTAATCTAATCAGTCGTGTCTATCGGGTTGATCCTACTCTCAACTCGGTAACCAGAAAGGCCCACTGATTTTCATTCTCATTTGGACGCGTGTCACATTGGGCGGTGGGTCTGGATAGGAATGGCGCGCCTCGTGGTACACCGTAACCAAGCTAGTAAATCTGGGGTTTGTTTAAACTGTGTGCTAACCTAAATCAGATTTCTTTCTATAGTATGTGCACATGGTAAACCAAACAGCGGTTTTCTGGTTTCAACTAAAACCCTAATTGACTTTAATCAGATCGTCTTCGGGATTTGTGGCACCTTTCATTTTTGAGGATACATGCTTAAGTAATTAATTAATTACAATTTAGCCTTCCCTGTCTTTAAATCTGAATGCTATTTAAATTTGCAAATAATGTGAATGAACCTCTCTTGTAAGAATAACATAATCATTATTATTGATGAAGCCTTAAGTGAAGTTAAAACTATATAATCAAAAATGTATCTAAAATATTTTTTAAAAAGAAAAAAATTTGGAATTAGCACTTGATTAATTAATCAATTAAGGTTAAAACAATATTTATTATATTATATTTTTTGTATATTATCATGATTGCAACCTTTGGTAGCATGTTTATTTTCTATAGTGGCAAGCAAACTAAACTTTAGGTATATATCATTCAAGTAAGAAAAATCTCTAATAATGAAGTTTATTTGGATTAGTATATAATTAATCGAAACTCAAGTATTTGCGCTATTGAAGTATGAGAACGAGAAATGTTTGTCTTTCATTGTTCACTTTATTTATTTATTTTTTGAGCACATGTAACATAGACATAGAATAGTTCTTCAGGGTTTTGAAAGTCGATCGCATGTTTAATTATGTTAAACGTTTAATGAAACTCGTTAATAAGAAAAACATTCCGTTATATCATCGTATCGAATATTCGACAATTCATGCATGTTATGTCAGTTTATCAGATGTTTTTTAACCAAAATTTATAGTTCGTTCTTGTCGACTTGTCGGCGAAAATCTCGCTCGCTATCATTGCGCATTCAGTACAATTGTTAAACGCTCAAAATATACGCTAAATCAAATATTTAATGTGTAATAAACAGTCTATCTCTATGAATAAAATCACCAACAATTTTGATCTAGTTATGATTTACTTGATTCACTTAGTAGCCAAAGCAACCAATATATACAAATTAATAAAACCTCTAAATAATTGCAATGTATATGAAAGACCAGATAAATATGAAAGAAAAAAAAGAAAGTTATATCCTCTAAAGTTCAAGTACATACCCAAATACATTGCTTCTATAATTCACGCACCTTTAATTTTTAATTTGTTAGTCCAAATACACAGATTAATTTAAAAAATACTTCCATTTCGGTAACTAGTGATATTTTTTCATGAAATTTAGGGTGTAAAATGCATGCAAATCCTATAGTTACGTTTCACATATAGATATTTTAGCATCATTCATATAGACAGTAATATATCTGAAGGGATTGAACACTAGATGCCATATGCTAGGGCATACTCTTACAAATTTATGGCTCTCTAGCAATTAATTCCACCTTTTTTCCATTTTTTCCTCTATAAAAAGCTGTGTTCTTCCTTGTTTCTTCATCTCAATTTTCTGTAAGCTCCATACATCTCTCAAAACTCTCTCATAGTCATCTTTCTGAGTATCACCATGGAGTGTGAGTACGTTGAAGAGATCAGATCAACTACTTCTAACACTAACAAGCCCTTTCCTGCTGGCCTGCGTGTTTTGCTTGTCGATGATGATCCTATTTGCCTAAAAATTGTTGGTACAATGCTTAGATTAAGCTTGTATGAAGGTATATAAATTATTTCATCTTTCTTTATATCAGCTATGTATGAATCTTGCTGATGAGTACAATTCAGTTGCTTTCATGGCCGCGTCTAGCTATGTACTTCCATGAGTTTGAAGCTAAAATGTTTCAGATCATGAGGTGGTAGAAGCCATGCATAAATGCATGACTATTCTTTGTTGAAAGACAAAGAAACTATTGAATTCAGTTTTTATTTTTTTTCTAATATTTTCCTCTTTTAATTCTTTATTTTCCCCTTTGTTTGGTTTCTAATCCAGAATTTTTTTTAGTTTTCGGGATACAAAAAATGTTTTCAAATAGTGAAAATGGAAAATAGCATGGCAAAACTTGCTTGGTATTCCACTGTGAAAATTGCTTTTTGAAATTTCCTTTACAAAAAGAAGGGTTTTTTTTTTAATTTTTCATTTCCCAAGTTTTTTTTTTAATATGAATTTTTTGGTACCCTTGTTTCAACTTCTAAGAATCGCCGTATAAATCAATCATCCTTCTAATTTTCTCTCTTTAATACATATATAAAGATTTTTTCTTTTTTTTAGACGATACATATAAAAAAATTATTTTATAAGATATTTTGATTTTGTTTTTCTCTATGCAGGAGGACAAAGAAAAAAAAAATTATTGTCTCATTAGGATCAGTTTATTTTCTTTTTGTTTCGTTTTCTCCAGATCCATGGTGAAAATAATTATTTCTTTTTCTTTTTTTTTTTTAATTCTTTTACTCATTCACCACTAATATCTATTGTTGTATGATATCGTCATAACATGCATGGACTCATATATTCTCATGCATGCGTTTGACCGTCTTGTGTTCTTGAAGCCTTTTTCTGTGCACGACCCACCATGTGTTGGTAACTGAAAATTTTCTCTTCAACCTGTGCTTCATCTTCAAAGAATTTAGGAAAAAAAAAAAAAAAGAAGAAGAAGAAAGAAGAAGATGAAGAAGTTGATTCATACCTATTTCTTATTCTTCAATCGTATAATTCTTAAGCGTTTCATGAAACTGTTTTCTTCTCCATGCAGTTGTTTCTGTTGATGAAGGGTCAAATGCCTTGAAGATGCTTCGAGAGAGACAAGGTGGTTTCGATCTTGTTATCACTGATGTTCACATGCCCGTAATGGATGGCTTTGCTCTTCTTGAACACGTTGTGAGAGAATTCAGAATCCCTGTTATAAGTAAGTATTATATATATATATATAAACTTAACCGTCGAGTAATCATCATTTTTTCAATTTTTCCTAATAATCATATAAACCTGATAGAAAATAAATAACTAAACTTTCTCTCGTATCCTGTTTGAACTCAGTGATGTCTGCTGATGATAAGCTCAAGGTTGTGACAAGAGGGCTGGAAAGTGGAGCTTGTTTTTACTTCTTGAAGCCCTTAACTTTGAACGATGTTCAAAACCTATGGCAACATGTGGTTAGGCAAAGAAAGGAGCATTACATATTTGATCGACCTTCACCAAATCTGTCCTTACATCATGAGCAGATTGCGATATTGAAGGAAGGCTGTGCCTCGTCTTTCGACGTTGGTGAAAGCTCCAGAGGGCGAGAGCAGGATAGTAATAAAAGGAAGGCAAAAGAGATAGCCAGAAGCGATAGCAGTCAAGAACAAGACAACGAAGACGATGATCGGAGAGACAGACCGGGTTCTCATAAAAAGGCAAGAGTTGTTTGGACTCCAACTCTTCATGACTCTTTCTTGGAAGCCATCGATCGCTTGGGCATCGATAGTAAGAAATCTCCAGCTCTTGTTTTGCCTCAAATGGAATTCATACACATTCTTTTTTTTCAGTACAATACCTATTGATTTGTTTTATGATCTCATAATTTCATGCATGCCATCTAATATATATGAAAGGCTCTAAACTGAATTATAAGTCCTAACAATGTGTATGAATAATGGTTATAATTTCCTCTACAAAGACTAATTATTTGCCAATATAATTCTTTGTGTTTGTTTCAGAGGCTGTTCCTAAGAAAATACTTGAGCTGATGAATGTTCCTGGATTGACAAGGGAAAATGTTGCAAGCCATTTGCAGGTATATATTTTCTTTTCTTATAACTGTGCTTGTTAATGAGTTTGCTACAAAATGGAGTATGTGAGATAATACATGAAATCAGAAGGATATCTAAATAATTAAACCGAATATAACCTAGGAGTTTGTGATGCATGAGTGACAGATGAATCCTAACAGTATTGCTAAATAAAGAGTTTGCAAAATCGAAGTGATTAACAAAAAAATATAGGGCTAATTGTGAATATAGAGAAAACAAAAGCTTTTTTTATTTTATATATAGTAAAGAAATCTATGTGTAAAAAGGAAAGGCACACTTCCTCTCCCCCTGAATATGGAGGTCCATTGTACATATGAAGCTTATTTTCAAATGATGAGAACATAAAGAAAATATCCAAGTTGGATTCAATTTTTTTCTGTTGGATTGTATTGTATATATGTTAGATTAAATGATTCTAAGAGAAAATATATGTCACTAATGAAACAAATCATCATTGGATTTGACAAACGACTAATTTACCTGGCATCTTGTTTCGATTTAGTTTCCATGCCTGTTATATCATAAAAAAAAATTTTATATTGTGGTATAGGCTTATAATAAGATTATTGCATATATATTTTTCAAATAGAGTCAATTAATGATTACCTTAGTTTTGTAATTTAGTCCATGTGTGATATTTGATTTACAACTCAAAAGCAACTTCTTGCACTCAAAAATATAAAAACATTAAAAACTTGTATAATTCAAAAGATTTTAAGTTCTTTTTTTTTCACTTTTTTATATGAATAAAAGTTATTTTAAAAAATAAAAAAACTTATTCTTAAGTTTTTTTTTAAAATTATATTTTAATTTTTGGATTGTAACCAAAGGTCATTTTATTTTAAATTAAATTAAATATTTAACTATTGCGTGTCATAATTGTTATCTATGAAATCATTGAAGGGAAAATTAAATTATACATAAATTCGTTGTATTTCGTGTATGAAATAATTAAATGCCTGTAACAAAGAAAAAAGTCCAGCAACCTTCCCTTGAAACCAAAACTACATTATATTATAGTTTTATTGATCATGATCAGCGTGACCAAATTTCATTTTTAGGTATTTTTGTTCCAAAACAAGTTGCACTCATACACGTGATGACTTATGTATTATTTAGTAATTTTAAATGTATATATATTTATACATACACTGATTATATCCATTTAAAAAAAATAAAAATGCAGAAATACAGGATATTCATAAAAAGACTGAAGGAGGCCAGCCGAACCATGGACCCAAGAAACCCTAGGTGCTTGAGCAATCTGTTAGGTCCTGGTTTTGCCTTAGCTCGTCCGACGCTTCTGAACCTGCAGCAAGGTTTCCCTCATTACTACCAGGAACAGCAGCGCCAATGGCTTCAGCTCCAACAAGCAGCAAGTCATTCTTCTACTTCTCGCATCA
>JAJIYU010012393.1:0-14611 GCA_030144865.1 Tinospora cordifolia | reverse complement strand
ACCAAAATATACAAAAATATACCAAAATATGCTTCAGAATTTAGTATACATATTACTTTCTATATATTATATGCATATTATAAAAAATATAAACAAAATATACCAAAATATAAACAAAATATACCAAAATATACAAAAATATACCAAAATATGCTTCAGAGTTTAGTATACATATTAATTTCTATATATTATATGCACATTATAAAAAATATAAACAAAATATACCAAAATATATAAAAATATACCAAATTATAAACAAAATATATCAAAATATACAAAAATATATCAAAATATGCTTCAGAATTTAGTATACATATCACTTTCTATATATTGTATGCATGTTATAAAAAATATAAATAAAATATATCAAAATATATAAAAATATACCAAAATATAAACACAATATACCAAAATATGAAAAAATATACCAAAATATCTTTCAACATTTAGTATACATATTACTTTCTATATATTATATGCATATTATAAAAAATATAAACAAAATATACCAAAATATACAAAAATATAACAAAATATAAACAAAATATATAAAATTATATAAAATTATTCCAAAATATGCTTCAAAATTTAGTATACATATTATTTTCTATATATTGTGTGCATATTATAAAAAATATAAACAAAATATAAGCAAACTGATTTTTTGTTAAAAAAAAAACCTATTTCTCCTAATATGCTTCATTAAATGTGAAATAAAAACAGTTTTCCTTTTTTGGTTGCTATTTTCTTGTTTTTTGCTGATGTCATGGACTTTTTCAGTTTAAAATGGTAACACTCCAATTTTTTATATTTCTGTAATTAATTTTTAATTATATATATAGCATTGAAATATATGGTATATCTGTAATATATTTTTAAATACTGTGTAAACACGTAAAAAACCCAAATTTCAAGAGTGTTACACCGACTCAGCGCCAACCCGGCCTACACGGGCCAAGTGGCCCATGCGCCAGCCTAGCCCGCACGGGCCACTCAGCTCGTGCTCTGTGTGGCCCGCCCACACGGGCCTGGGTAGTCCAGGCCCAGTGCCTGGGCTGCTTAGATCCATTTACAATTTTTTTTTTTATATATTCCTTTCCTCTTTTTGTATATACACATATTATATATATCGATTTTTCACATTTTTTTTTCTAAAATCATCAAAAATTATTTAATCAATATACTCATCAAAATCTTTCATCATACATCATTTTCTATTATTTATACTATTAATTTTCTAAAAATTGAATAATTCACCTAAAATTATATTTTTCTCCCAAAAATTTCATTAATTACTCTAAAAATTTCATAATTATTATAAAAATTCAATAATCAATCCTAAAAATCATTCCTTTCTAGAAATCACATTTTCCTCATAATTTTCTCTTCAAAATCATATTTTTCTCAATTATTCTAATTTTCTCCAATAAATAGTATAAAATTGAGAAAATTGAGATAAATCCATTTATTTCTATTAAAATTTCTAAAAATACATATATTGGACCCAAAATTTTTTTGTATATCAAAACACGGGTCATCGCAAAAACGAAGGATATCTTGTTTGATATGTTGACGAATGAAGTAACAATCAACTTCAATGTGTTTTTAGTCGTTTGTGAAATACATCATTATGAATAATTTGTATAGCATCCACATTGTCACGACGAAGAGTTGAGCTGTGAGAAAGATGAAGACTAGTGCTTTTTTAACCATCTATCGTTTAGTTTTACCTTGTAGAATGCTCTAAAAAAGGTCTAATGGCTTGAACTCCCACTACGAAGCAGTTTGTTGGGTTTTCCTTCTTCCTATTACTATAGTTGTTGAGTGGGACGGCTAGGGAATGAAAAAGTGTCAAGAAGACGGCTAGGAGAGAAAGAAGAGAAAGGAATTTGTGTTTGCTTGAGTGGTGAGAATGGGGTGCTCATGTTGGGTTTATATAGAGTTTAATTTGGATGAGTTTAGGAAGTTTTTTGTTTTTTCCTTGGTAGATCTCTTTTCTAAACTCTTTTCCTTCTATTTTACTTGTTTCACGGGCGCAAAGTATTAGTATGTTTTAGAAATAGCTCACGCATTTGAAAACTTTACATAATCATTTTTGCGTAGGTTTTACATATTACCATGGTAGTGGAATGTAATGTATTACTGTGGTAGCCAGAACACAGTATGTTCACTGGTTCTTCTAGCAAATCACAAATTACCACAGTAATCGATTTCTTTATCGCAGTAATGAGTGAGATGACTCTATACAAATTTTTGTGTTGTGTTTTGGTTTACTTATGCCTTCATACATTTAATTGTACATATTTTGTACCGTTATTTTCATGGTTTTTCCAAAGTTTATTTTATTTAAATTAATTATTTTATTTTATTATATTTTTATTTAATCTAATTACCAAATACAATTTTGGGGTATTAAAAAGGAGCAATAGCCAAATGAAGAAGAGAATTGAAGAGAAGAAACCATAAAAGGTAGAGAATAATAAGAGCAATGTCTACTAGCAACTACAAAAAGAAGAGAAAAAAGAAGAAGAGAGGAGGGGAAGAGAAGAGCAACTAGCATGAGCAATTGCTACAACTATGAAAAAGGAAGAGAATAGAGAAAATAACAAGAGTAGCAAGTACTAGAAATAATGAAAGAAGAGAAGAAAGAAGAAGAAGAAAAGAGAGGAAGTGAACAAGAACACATAGGAGCAAGTGCAGCACTTGTAGCGACCCTTGAAAAAAAAGATAGGTGGAGAAGAATGCAAAGAAAGGAGTAAGCACCAAGCAGGAGGAGGCGAAGAGCTACTAGCAAGAAGTTGAAAACACAAGCAGGAGCAATGGAAGATCAATAACAACAGAAAAAATAGAACAATGAATTGCAGCGATGGTATCTTGGTGCTATTGGTGAAAAAAATGAGAGAATAGAAGAAAGGGGAAGAAGAAATAAAAAAATTGAGAAGAGAAACAAAATAGGAAGTCAGGGTTTCACGCGAGTTAGGTCGGTTATTATCGCTCGGTGTAATACCCGAAAATTTTATCTAATAATTAAATAAAATGAAATGAAATAATTCAAATAAAATAAACCTTGAGAAACAGAAACCCATGGAAGCTATGATGTAAAACATGTACAATCAAATATACAAAGGGGTAGGTAAATTGAAACAACACACATAATTAACTCATTAGTTACCGCGACAATGGATTCACTACTGTCGTAATGTCTTCCTGCCTAGAAAATCAACAAACACAACTATATTCTAGTGACGGCGGTGATGCCTTCTCACTACCACGGTAATGTACCTGAAACCTATGCAAAAACAATTTGGATAGTTTCCAAAATAGCCTTAAGAAGTTTTCAATGTATGGGCAACTTCTAAAAACTCAACTTGCTAATACTAGTGCATGGGAAGCAAGCAAAATAGAGTTTAGGAAAGGTTTCCACAATGAAAATAACCCAGAAACTTCCTAAACCATATCAATTAAACTCTATATAAACCTTGCTTGAGCACCCCATTCTCGTCACTCAAGCAAGTGCAAATTCCCTCTCTCCGTGCTTTCTCAATCTTCTTTCTTGGCATTTTTACGTTCCCACTGTTCTACACAACAACTAGAGTAATAGGAAGGAGGAAAATCAAAATTCTGCATTGCAGAAGCAAAAATAACCTGTTAGGCGTTCTTTTGGAACAACTAGAGGATTCAACGAAGGTATAATAACCTTGTCCCAATTCCAAATACATGTTTCATGGTGTATAAGTTGAAGTATTAGGATAACAAATTGTAGGAGCACAAGGGATGAGAGAAACTTACCCAAAAATCTAGCTTTTACACTACTTATCGCAGTAGTGATCAATTTACCATGATAGTGCCTTCATCTTCCTCAATTATTTTTTTGGGAACTTTTACTATGATTACTACGATGGTGTAACTGATTACCGTGGTAGTGCTCTGCACTTTCAGTTTTCCATTTTTGCATTCTGATTACTACGGTAATCCTTCTTCCTATTGTGGTACACAAAACCAGGACTACCTTAAAACTTATCTAACATGATTTCCTTGACCATTATATGGCATATAGGATAAGGAACCATTAGAATATGATTCAAGAATGTTAGAAACATCATGATCATAAAAAATAATGCATTGAATCTTAATCTTCAAGGTTGAAGGCTCAAAGAGGCTTGAATTAATGCCACAAAAATTAGGAAGGATTAAGCATCAAAGGTGGAGATAATTTCCATATTTTAAATTATTATATTCATTCAAATGTTATATGCTTGTGTGCTTGCTTAGTCTAGGAACATGCCTTGAATCCGCATGTTGTGCTTGAATGGAACATGCAAGTCTAGAGATATTCTATGGATGAATATTGATGAATGAATAATATATGTGATATCATAATTGGTTAGCATGCTTAAGATTACTATGAATGATGATTACCATGTTCTGATGCTTACATGTTTATTCATCCGATTTAATCTGTTATTAATGCAATTTGTCACTAAAGAAAGATTAATGAAGATTATAATCACGTATTGATGCAGTGATTGGTTTCATCGTGAGTGTTTTAACCCAAATCCGACTTGCTGATTATTTTAATTTTTTGAAATTGGAGCTGGACATTTGGATGGATCCTACTTCTCGAATTGTGATCCGAGGATTTGGATTAACCCTACTTCACCGATAAAGGGTTTGAACATCCAAATTTGACTTCTCTCCCCAGATTTGGAACACTGAGCAAATTTCTTTAGTTTTTGGATCAATTGATAAACAAGTTATTATTTGAATCACCTAATCTATGAAAGTGTCTAACACATATGTTTTATTTGATTGAAATAATGATTGAAATATTTAGGATGATCCACTAGGCTCTTGAGCTCACCCTTTTTTCTAACATTTTAGGAAACTAAAGATCAAAGGCTATGTGGACAAATAGAGATTATTTTCAGAGTCTTCTTTTTCTAGTTTTGTCTTGATCAGGTATGTTGGCCCTAGTTTCCTTTTCAATTGTTTTATTGAATAAGTTTGAAGGTCATTGTAACCATTAAATATTGAAGTAATTTTTCAAATAATGATTGATTACTTCATTTAAAGATTTCAAAGTGTTTCGTGGGGAATCTATATGAGTTGACATGTCACATGAAGCCTCATAGAGTTGGGACAGTGAAAGAGAAAAAAATAGAAATAAAGAAAGAGAAAAGAGATAAAGTGACACTCCCGCCTTTTGGGTAGCCATGAACAATCCTTCCACGTGACGATAACATGCCTATTAGTTGACCTTGAAGGAGCTACAACACCCCAATTTTTTACTGGACCTCCGTTCACGTGTTACCTCACGTGTGGATCGTCGCCTAATGAAAATCAAGGTGCTATTTAAAAATTTCGTTCTGTCAAAATCCTTTGCTTCAAAATTAAACTCAAAATCCTTATTCTCAAGTCAATGTATGGATAAATTTCTTATACAGAACAAAAGAATCAAAACAATTTCTCAAAACATTCACCGGGTTTAGCAAAACAAATCATAAATAATGCAGCGAAAAGACTTTAAAACTCAAAATCCAAACAAAATGTCAAAATGAAATATTACGTATAATTCAAGTTAACTAAATTTAGAATCAAATAAATACATGAAAATCATTTCAATAAAATAAACAAATCGAACCTCTAAAGTCTCATATCCCGAAAGACCTCCCCATGAGGTGTCTTAGCTGCGTGTGAGTCTTCCGACGTAGACAACTGTATACTACGCCCAATTATTCCTAAAAAATAGAATGGGAGTGAGCTCAAAAGCCCAGTGGATCGATCCTACACATCATATGCATTATACAGACCCAATCCAAAATATTACAAACACTTTCAAACATTAGATGTTCCAAACATTCAGTTAGTTTTGGTCGAAGTCTAAGATCGGAAGAGGGTTGAGATGTCTCTCGGTATTCCCTATGATCTAGTCAAATCTCATAGGGTTCCAATAACCATCTAAATTAATCGATACTCACATCACAGCCTAAGAGAGCGTACTTACCCAGACATTGTACCATCTCCCAAAAACTTCGAGTTGTCACAAGCAGCTCCAGGTGGGAATACTTAAGATCCACCTTGTGACTCGACAATCTCAAGCAATGACATATAGGATATGTCACATCGATCCGCCTCAGGCTCATCAATCGCATTGGTACGTGGATTCTTAATAACCCATCGTCTTATTTTGGTTTTATAAACAGTCTCAAACACATCAGGCATCATACAATACACTAGAGAATATAATCCAAACTATGCTTGCAGACAAGATGCATGGGTAAGCAATAATATCTAGATGCATATGCTCCTAGTCGTGCATGCCATATTTGAGTAAATCTAAATGCAAGATTATGTCATAAACTAATTTCGCATGGGTTAAGTAATTCATCATACATCAGACATCATTCACATAAGCCAACCAATATCATTCAATTTCCTAACAAGATTCTAATAACCTATAACTATTCAACCAGATGCTTTGAATTTTAAATCTATATAACACATATGAGCAAGGAAGTCACGCCCACCTGGTTTTGCCGATCTTCAGGGCTCCTTACTTTTCTTTGAGATCCTCAATACGCTAAAATATATAAATATAAAATTTAACACTTAATAAAATTACTCTTAAGCTTAAATAATTTCTAAGATAATTATGGAGTTCCAACATTACTTCCAACTAATTTAGAATTATTCTAAAATTCTAAAATTTTATATATTCTAATTAAAATAGTTTTTGAGTCTTCTAAATTTTCTTAATTTAAAATTTCAACTTTAATAATTTCCTTGCAAGCTTTTATCATATAATCAAAGTTCTAATAACTTAATCGCTATAATTTAAATAATTTATTAACATCATGATTAATTTAATTACGAACAAAATAAGATTTCTAAAAATTCTAAGTTTAGTTTTGAAATATAAGATTTTAATATTTTTTTATAAAAGATTTTTAATTCAAGAAGTTTATTTTTCATGTTTTCAACTACTTTGAATTAATGAATTCTAAACTTCTAATACTAAATAAATTTATTGATATGTTGGAGATCCATTTTCCCAATTATAATTGAAAAGATTAATTAGTTTAATTTTATTAAACCAATTAATCCTCATGTTCAAGAATTAACAATTAATCTAATATTGAATTTATTTAATTTAAACTATTAAATAAAAAATTTCTAAATATGTTTTTACAAATGATTTATTAAATTTCTATTTGCTCTAAATTTCTAATTTCTAATTTCATTTCGCTTTCGTATGAACAATCATCAAAATAAATTTTCTATTATTTTAAAAATTAAAGATCTAAGGTATGCCTTACGTTATCTTCTTCGTGCGAACGACGCCAATGAAGAAATCTCTTGTTGCATGTTGTCCTTCGCGTAGATCGCAACTGTTGCTATTTCCTCCATCGTGCGAAGACGATAGCAGCACACCAACAACACCCAAAATTTCAGTTTTGATCTTTTGTTCGATTATCATCTTCACGAATCCAATTCACACATCAATAGAATGAATAAACTCAAAATCAGAATTTTCGGTCCTCTTCTTCTTCTTGTTTTATTGTCAAATCCCCGCACTTGTTCTTAATCATTCTTGCCATTTACTTCACCAAATCACATTCACACGAATTTCCAGCAACTCAAGATTCAATTCACGTTCGACAACTCTAATCTTCTCTTTGTTCACCATCTTCGAATTACAATCGAACATAAAATCCCCAATTTTACGTTCAACTTCTTCTTCTCCTTCTCAATTGCGAACCAGCTACACGTGTTCTTCCATTTCAGCTCCTTTCACAGTTTTCTTGTTCATCAAACAACCATCACAAATTTCCAAATCAAACCAGAATTTTGAATCACAAAACTTCATATTTTGCTCCCTCTTCTTTGGTTTGTTCTCTGTTTCACGGACTAACAAGCATTGTTCTTCGTTCAGTTCGGCCAATAAAACCATTAAACTCAACTGCCGTCCAACAAACCTATGACACACAACCCAGAAAAATCTCCAGATCTTGTTCTGTTTTGACGTCCCATAAACCAGGAAAGCCCAAGTCAAAACACAATCCCTCTTCCTATTCGGTCTTCCTCACACGTGATATAACAACGTTCAGCTGAACGGTTTGCTGCTCAAGAACCTGCAACTTCTCCTTTTCTTCTGGTCTAACCGAATTACCCAAACTTTCAACAGCAACTGATGTTCGTCCTTTCACAAACAGAGCCACCGCTTGCCCCTTTCCTCTGCCTCACGGACGGTAATCAGGCAGCAACCAACAACAATCCAACCAATAGCAGCCATAGTTGTAGCAGCAGCAGCAACGCCATCAGCAATAGCAACAGCAGCAGTAGCAGCAAACTGCGCTGCTTTGCTCCTTCTCCTCTGTTCTTCCTCTGCTCAGCCTATCTTGATTCTTCTTCTTCACCGTACCAACGACAGCCACCTTAGCAGCAGCTTGGAGCCGCAGGCTTGTTCTACCTCCATTCCTTCCTCTGCTCGTGCAACGACGTGCTAGGAGTAGCAGCCTATGGCTTCTTCTTCATCTTTCTTCTTCTTCCCCTGTTCGTGCAACAACAACCCCGAGCAGCCGCAGCAGCATCAACAGAGCAACCGTGCTCTGCTTCCACTTGCCTTCTCTGTTTGGCACACCGCACAACCCCAGTGACCAGTCTTCTTCGTTTCATCTTCTTCTTCTTTTCCGTCCGGCGATAGCTACAACAGACGGCAACAGCTTCCTCTATTTCATGAACAGCAGTTCACGTTCTTCCCTCTCTTTACGGTCCAAACAACCGATGCACCAGCTGGAATTGTTCTTCACTTAAATCCTGCCCAGCCATAGCTCTTCTTCATCAAATCATACCACCCTGTTTTCTATTTCCTCTGTTCTTCTTCTTCATTCATTCTTTTCCTCATTCGTTCGTGTTCCCTCTTTATCAGTCCGAGCACGCCAAACCAGCACTTTCTGGTTTGGCCGAGAGCTCCCCAAAATTTTTTTTAATTACTTGAACTATTTAACTTTATATTATAAAAAATATATATATTTTGATAATGAAAATCTCTTCCTCATTTTTTACGCTTCTATTATATGTATAAATATTTCTCACTCTTCTTTTTTTTTTCCATTATTAACACCGACATTAGTTGATGTTTTCGCAAATCATCAGAATATTTTCAAATGTATTTTTTCAACTATAATATCTACATATATTATATTTTAATAATTATGATATTTCTTTCCTACATTTAATATCTTATTTTATGTTTAGTCGTGACATAGCGCGCTCACAAAATTTCGGGGTGTTACAGCAGCACAGTAATCATGCCCTCCGAACTAGATTTCTAAAGCCGCGTGGGGGTGGCAGGGAAGACTGACCCCATTGACCTGACTTCACATGGGCTACCTGACCCAATCCTACTATTTTTGTGCGGGTTGATGAGGTTGGGTCAGATTTTTGGGTTAGGTCACACCCCTAATACACGTGTGACAACCCATCCTCCAAATATACAAAGAGGTAAGTCGTCCAGGCTAGCACTCAATACCAAGCACTAGCAAACCTATTTCAACAACCTACACAATCTCTGTAAAACACAACATATAACCAACCAACACATCTAAACAAGTCTTTAAAGTATAATGTTATTAAAATGTTATAAGTCTCATAATTATCATAAATCTTCCAAAAATAAACAAGAAAATTGAAAGCCAAAATAACAGGTTCAACTGACCTATACGAATCTTGCCTACTATACATCTCAAATTAAATAACTATGACTACTACTAATCGTAAACCTATATCGGTCGCTTTGTACTCACTCTCAAATTTAGTGAACACTCCCAATTAATATGCGACTCCCTTGCCCTTATCTTGGTCGCTAGATGAACTTAAATTTGTGAAAAAATATGGGATGAACTAAAATGCCCAGTGAGATGATATCATATGCTAACATCATGTACTCACCAATAATTTAAAAATGCAGGAATTAATAAAATGAGATAAATGCATATGCAAGAATGTAAGTAAAAAAATTATAGAGTCAAAATAAATAAATAATTCAACATAAATTCATATTTATAGAAACTACTATATCCTATGACCATTCCATAGTCTTAGGTGGGAAAATAATCACCCATATTAAGCCCCAAACTTAGGAACCCTCCACTTCTTAACTCATGCTTATCGATCATTAGGATTGTTTTAAGGAAATTCCTTCCTTATTCCAATAAAACTTCTTTTTCTAAAAATACATCATTTCAAGCATAAAAGCAATGATATTCAATATTCACGCAATTCATAAAATAAAAACAACATATAAAGCATTGTATACAGACGTAACCTTTTATAAATCAGTTCATAAACATCAAAATAATTTATATATTTGTGATGATATGCACAAAATAGAAGAATGAGACCATATTCACCTTCAAGCCTAAATACACTCCAATCAGCTTGTATAATCTTTGAATTGGTTTATACTCTTCCTCCAAGTTCCTAAATTTCAAAATCACGTATTTTTCAAAATTATAATCTTCAAACTTATAATTCTACTATACTCCATATTTATAATAATTGTTTATCTATGTACACGTATATATTTACAAATACTATTATTTTAAATAATCCTAAATAATATGCTATGCAATGTGTTAGTCTTATCCATTATTTATTATAAATAATATCCATTTATATGTACCAACAATATTAAATGCATACACCTATATATATATATATATATATATATAACTTCAAGTTACATATTTTTCCCAACCTATACTTAAAGATCGTAAAAAAAATAAACTTATACCTTCGATTGTCGATTTGCTCTTCAAATGTGTTTTGAGAACTCGGTGAGTGGCTTTTAGATACTCTCCGTTCTTCTTTGATGTCTCTATGGTTTTGAGAAAGTTTAGAATGATTTAAAATAAGAGGAAATAGAGTTTATATAGAAAACTTCAATGTACTCTCCCAATTGTATTCTAATATGTAAGTTTCTATTTATTATTTTATTTTATTTTATGGTGGGCCCCGCCTTATGTATTATTATTGTAAACCTATAACTTTGTACCCCCACCATTTATCGCTTGCATCGATTGTTTGTCATGTGGGATTCCATCAAAAGCCACTTTTCCCTTGTCCTAAAGATTTTCATAATTTTCGTTCCTTTTCTGACACATTTCAACAACTTTTATGTTGAAAACATGTATATGGTTTTCTTGTAGCTTTTGTGAACTTGGTAATTAAGTTTTCTCATCCCACCTCACTAAAAACAAGACCTTGACATATTCTTTGCTATTACTTTTTCCATAACATTATTTATCCAAATTGTTGTTAATTCCAGATAACAAACAACATTCTCTTGGAAAGATTTATTTCCATTTACTAATGAATTCCTAGTGGTTGCAACAAAAAATACACTAAACAATAAAAATTAAAAGTATTATCTCATCCACCTATTTGTATATTTTCCATTCATTGTTGCGAAAAACTTCTTCAATAGGTTGAAAAGGTTAGGTCAAAATTGAATTACACATCAAAACGAAAAAGTTAAAAAAAAAAAGAAACTCATTGATTATAAATCCAGGAGTGCCTTTCCAACTTCAAGGTTAAGAATTCCAAACATGTCATGCTAGATGATATTCAAGTTGGCTAGCTCTAAAACTAAGCTAGCTAGGTATGAACAGATACTATCTCATATCTTACAAACTAAGCTAGCTTGAAAAAAATAGTAACCAATCCCACAAATTCAATAAGGAAAAGAACAATAGAAATTGACCTCAAATACTCTAAGATATATGCCAAAAAACCTTGAAATAAAGGAAACAGAAAAGTCATGCACAAAAACACAGTCCATTATCAATTGACAAGCACCTCAAAGGAATTAAACACTATAAGTAAAAGATTAGGGACTCTACTACGTAGGCTCTTAAACTACAATATTAGAAATTGTGGTAAATAAAAAATCCTCATTCTAATATAAGGACATCAGCTAGTTTCATTATTCTAACATAACTATAACAACTGTTGTAAAGCATGAAAAAAAAAACATTCTAATTATCACGGTAATACGTAGCATGCATGAAAATTTTGATTCACTCATTTAATGCAAGTGACTTGATTTTATACGTACCCAAAAGGTTCCTCACGACCAATTAAGAGGTAAGGATGACGATAATGGATGAGATAAGTCCATATTGAAGATAATAATAAGGAAAACCAAGATAGATCAAATCCTATCTCTCAAAGAGTTCTAACTCTATCCTAACTCTAAACCGATTCCCCAATACAAAGAGACAACCTATTCTCACATTTTCTACACTTACAGTCGACTAGAATCTTCTTTCCTCTCCCAAGATGTCCCACAAGAGAAAGCAAGAAGAAAACACTCCAAGGTGGGAGATTTCATGCCATAGTTTCCAATAAAGCCAATTAGAAGGTAAAATGTTGTTCTAAGGCGTTGATTTGTGGTTCTTCTCACTAACTTTGAGAGAATTCAATGTTTACAAATCCCTGAGATTAATATTGTTTTGCTTCACTATGAAAACAAAGCTTGACCATTTCAAAAGGACCTAAGGAATAGTTGCTACATTATAACTCGTCAATGAGTTTTGCAAAGGTATAACAATTCGACCTTGTTGTAATAACCAACCTACGAATTTTGACATTGAGGATATAAGAGTATTTGGATCATGGGAGATGAAAGGATGAAAGAAAGGAATCATGTTTACATGATCACATTCTGGTTCGCACTATAATTTAGGATACTACCACGGTAACATCCCCAATAGCAAACCTGTGCAAAGAGATAAACGCACTAGTTACCGTGGTAATGACATGAATTATCGCGATAGTGTGATAAAGAATTTGGTCATGGGTTTTGGTTACCTAGTAACCATATGGACTACTGCGATAACACATTTAAAATTTCCCCCATGTATTGTATATGCCTCTAGTTATTGCGGTAATGCCACCCTATTATCGCGGTAGATAGAATTTAATCAATATTTTAACCTTCCAAATAGATCATTCTTGATAAATGATGTGACGACCCATAGTTTTGATACACAATTAATTATTGGATACATGTATTTTCTAAAATTTTTAATGAAAATACATAATTTTTTTTTTTTAATTTTCTCTAATTTTTAAATCAATTATTGAGGAAGATTATAATAATTGAGAACTATAATTTCGGGGAGAGAATACATTAATTATAGTGAAAATATAATTTTTGAGAGAAAATATAATTTTTTGGGAGATTATTGAATTTTTGTGACAATTGTTGGATTTTTGGGAGAAAATGCTAATTTTGGGTAGAATATTAACTTTTTGGTAAAATAAAAGTATTAATGATGAAAATTGGGATATAATTAGAGATTTTGAAGAAATTGAGAAGCAATAAATCAAATAATTATAATAAAAATAAAAGAAAAAAATGAAATATATATATATAGACACACACACACAAAGAGAAAGAGAAATAAAAAAAATTTTGATCAGATTTGGCACATGGGCCGAATCTAGTACATAGGCTCATGGGCCAATGAGGGTTCGGGCCACCAGTGTGGGCCCAGCCCATGCCAATTCACTGGGCTTCGGCCTGTCGAAGTCAGGTTTCTGCCCGTAGGCCGGCCCACACGCTTACCAGCCCACGCACCCCAGCTTCGTTCTTCAATTTTTTCTTGAATTTTCATGCATTTTGCAGCGAGAAAACCCTGTCTGTCCATGGTTTTGAGCCACAATTTTGCCCATCTATTTAACCTCCTGACTAAGCCAATAGATAGGGCCAACAAGGCACCTTCATGGCAACCCATGAGCCACGTGACACTCCTTTTCGCTATACAAGGACACGTCAAACATGCAACAAAACACAGCTCATGAGCGGAACTCTCATTCTGTTTTTGCAAGCCATCTTCAACAGTGTATATCTCCTTTATTTTAAATCCTTTTCTTTGATCTTAGACTCTTTGGAAAGCTTTCACTTGCCTCTACAACTTTGCACAAGTTAGTGGTCGAATCCTCCATCCATTAGAGATTTAAACGACTTCGAAAGGGTGTTGTTGGACACTGTTGTAGGCTGAAACTGCTGGGAGACTGTGTTGATGCAATCTTCAAGAGGCTGATTCCTAACCTATTTGTTAGCAATCCGCAAGTGTAAGGGATCGCAATAGTAATACCGATGAGACCAGATATCGTCCTTAGGGAAAGAGTACTTGTTCGTGCAAATTAAATCCCAATCTAGCGTTCGTTTTAATTTTATCAAGACGTCCAATTCAGTTTGATAAGCAATTGTGTAAACAACACTTTAATTTCTCAAAAACAATAAAACTGAAATTAAATTGACTAGGTAACAATGTTTAAAAGGGATGTTTGGGATAATAAACACCTTAGTATGCTCTGTAATTTTATTTGAAATTATGATTTACCCTCTTCCGAGGTGTTCAATCAACTACCCTGTGAATTCACATAAGAATTCCTGTGCTATCTCCCTTAGATCCAGTCACAATCTTCTGATCAATGACTTGATCTGGGTCTTTACTATTATAACCTCTCACCGAACCTCTCTCCCGAGATAATTCAATGATCTTGGGTTCTTTACGCTTATGGCCAGTAAACATAAAAC
>JAJIYU010012392.1:0-14598 GCA_030144865.1 Tinospora cordifolia | reverse complement strand
TTCCGCTGTAGTATTTTCCTTATTCAAAGTTGTGTACTTTCCTTTATGATTAAATAAAGATTTGAATTTCCTTTTATCTCTTTAATGTAGCCTTGTTTAGTATTTACATTTGAGGCATGGGATATTGGGAGTAGAAAGTCAAGTGTGTGTCATTTGTAAAGTAACATAGGACCCGACCCATGGTTAAGTCCAAGTTAACATAGTTGTTATAACAGTGGATGCAACAGTGGTTATGTCCACAAATGGTTAAGTCCAAGTTAACATTTGGGGGTCGGGGTGTTACACGGCCCATGTGCCAACTTTCTGGATTTTTTTCGTTATTTCTTTTCTTTATATACATATACACTTATATATATGTATATATACACCAAAATTCACATTTTTTTATTTCTAAAAATTATTAAAAACCACTAATTTGGCATTTCTCATAAAAAATGCTCAATCATACCTTATTTTGTCATTTATGCAATTATTTTCCCCCAAAATTGAATAATTCTTCTAAAATTAGATTTTTTTCTCCCAAAAATTCTATTTATCACTCTAAAAATTCAATAATTGTTCTGAAAATTTAATAATCAATTCTAAAAATTATTTTTCTCAAGAAAACATTTTTTCCTAATAGTTTCATGTGTTTTCTCCTTAAAATTTCATTTTCTCATATTATTCTAATTTTCTTTAATAATTAATTCAAAATTGAGAAAATTTGGAGAGATTTCTATATATTATCATTAAAATTCCAGAAAGTACATAGAATATATATTTGTCGGATTTGTCAATCCGATGCCAAAAATATGGGTCGTCACAATTCCCTTGATGTTCTTATTTTAGATAATCTCTCTTTAGGGTGGAAAGACAATTGTTTTGTTACTTTCCATTGGACTCCATGTACCAAGCACCCCTTAGTTGCTCCCCACAACCACATATTCTAAGCATGTGACAAGAACACTCGTAGCATCACTATAGATCGCTATGATAGTATGTGATTTTATCTTCAATCTCTCATATTCAATTACATATATTCATGAAATAAAATCAAAATACTAAATTTTAGAATTTAAATATTCAAGAAAGCATGGAAACAACACATAACGTGCTTGAAACTTCAAATTAAACCTAAGCATGGAATCTAAGCATGACATGAAATCATGAATAACTAAAACATGAAAACATGTTAAACTAAAATTAAAATATGATCATTCATGCTGAAACTAAAATAAAATGTGCTAAAAAATTGAATTTAAACATGCTAGAATCTTGAAATAGCAAAGTAGAGATTTAAAAAATCCCCTCCACCTTGATCTGAGTTTTTTGTTCAATCAGACAGAGGTTCTCCTTATCTACCACTTTTAGAACTTCAAGAACTTTTAATCACAAACAAAAATAACTCTTTAAAATACTAAAATCAGAACTTCTCACACAAAAGAAAAAAGAGAAGTGAGAAGAGGTGCCAAGAAGAGGGCAAGAACAAGCAAAGAGGGAAGTGTCAACTCTTTACTTTGGGATGTGATGAATTTGAGCAAGAGGGATTTATATAGATTTTCAAGAGTACAAGGGCAGAGTTTTTGGGACGTTTTTGCATGGTTTGGGCAAGTGTGTTTATGGTTTGGGCGAGTGGGACCACCAATGTTTCCAATCCAAGTGTGAGCACCAGATATGAGTCTTATTTAGTTTCCTAACTATCTGTTGTAACAATCTGGGCCATCGTGACGATAGCTACTACTGACTGGGTGCAAGATTTTCTTCTTAGCAATACTCAAACTTGAGTTTTCCGAAAGCATTCAACACAATGAAACACCCTCGAATGCACATTTAACTTAGGAATTCCCATAGAGTCGGACTAATGTGGCATATTACAATTTATCCCACTTGGGAGCAATCTCTTTGTAATACCCCAACCCCCACATTCTTTGAGTATTGGACATAACCACCATTCTTTGACAGTGGACTTAACCATTTGGCAAGTTGGGTCCATGTTACTCTATAAGCGACACACACTTGACTTTCTATTTTTCAATACCTCACGCCTTAGAGTAAATTCAAGAATACAAATTTTCACTTAATAAAATCAAGACAATTAAAGATAAAGAAAAATTCAACTCCTTTACTCATAAAAAGGAAAATACATAACTTTTTAATATAAAAGTAACTTATTACATTGTTGATCAAAAGAAATTAATAGCTTCTAAAATAAAAAGTTAAATTTCAGCAGAAGACTTATTGAAAATTGGGCGACATGCCCTTACATTAAAAGGAAACTTAAAAAATAGAAACTTGCTAAAATAGAAACTACCCAAATTCCATAGTCTTCATAATTTAATTTCCTAAAAAAAAGAGAGGAAGGGGTGAGCAGAAAGCTCAGTGGATCTTTTTCAAACAACCATTTTATAAATTCAAACCAATAACACATTCATATTTAAAACACTTGCATACATTAGTCATTTCAAGTATCCATTTGTTTAAAGTTGAGACTTTATACCAAAAGGGTTTTTAAGCCCTTAATGTTTTTAACAAAGTACCTCCTTAGAGTGAAATATAGCTTTTCTTAGCCAATTTCATTGGACCATTGAAACTTACCCACCAACCAAGCACTTTGGTCTTAAAACCATATGAACTAATCATATGAAAAGAACATCTATAGCAACCCACATGTTTGATATGATGGGATGTGGTTATTTTCACCATCTTCTTTTGTTAAATCTTATATCCTTGAATCATCAAATAAATTTCAGAAAATGAAACTAAGATAAATAATTTTCAAAATATGAATAATTTGAAAATCAAATCATGAAACAACCATAATCATGCATCATAGTTTGAAATAAAGCCTAAGCATGATACTAAACATGACAAGAATATTATGAATGCATAAATCCCAACAACGATCAAATCTGAAACTAAAATATATTTTAGAATACAAGAACTTAAATTATTTTGATTTCTAAAGCCATACAAACAATGAACATGCTAGTAATTTGAATAAGAAAAAGGGGTGTTCAAGAAATCACTTCAACCTTATGATGTTTTCTTCCCAAAGTTTAAGCAAGAGTTCCCAACGTACAAGCACCAAGAAAATCATTTAGGATAAATCCCCAAACCAAAAACTTCTCACACACAAGATGAAAAAGAAAGGTGAGAAGGGGTGCCAAGAAGATGGCTTAGAGAACAAGAGGAAATCTCAACTCTTGTTTCTTGGGATGAGAGAAATTGTGAGCATGGGGGGTTTATATAGAGTTCAAAAGGGTAGAGAATGGTAAGTTTGTGGTGTTATCTTTGTAGGAAACTTGCCAAGTCTTCAAAATTTCGTGCCTCCCATTTATAGGAGAATAGCAAGTGAATTTTGGATAACTTTTTGGAATTTAGAAACCATTTTTCAAAATTCATTCAGATTTTTGGTTATTTTCCTGATTTTTTTTGGAGCCTTTGATGTAGACGCTCGAATCATCATCGAGTTTTGCACGTGGATCTTGGATTACGGTCTATGAAACCGCGCCTACATTGTACACCGTTGGATCGGGCGGATCGATCGTGTGCCATTGGATCGTGGTGATTCGGGGCATCTTGTAATATCCCAAAATTTTCAAATGCATACAAATCGAAAATGGATTTTTAAAAATTATGAAACAATTGTAAAAATATGTGAAACAATGTTTTAAATGCTTGTATTAATGTTTGATAACAAAATAAAATGGCATCATATACTAGAATTTGGAGAAAAATCTTGGAGAAAATGTTGAAAAAATATTTTTCTACTAGCGACCTAGGTCATCAGCGAACTTGGTCATTGGCGACCGAGGTCATCAGCGGCCACAGTCATCAGATGGGAAATTCAAAAAGAATTAGGTCACATGGGTGACTGCGGCCCATAAAGTGCTGACTGGGGTCCGTAAAATGCCGATCCTGGTCAGTAAAGTGCCGACCACAATCCGTAAAGTGCCGACCGCGGTCATTGCGCGAGATTTAAAAAAATTCAAGCCCTAACTTTCTCATTTCTCACTAAAACAACATGGGCTTTGGAGGAGACGAATTAAGGGTGATTTGAAGGTGAGTTCCTTGATTTCATTTGAGTTTCCCTTAATATTTGATCTCATCTAAAGTAATTATCAATTGTTAGTAAATCAAAAGGATGGAGACCCATTTAAGAGTGTTGTGTTGAGGGTATAGTGGCTACAAACCAAAGCCAAACGTGGTGAGATCCTTTCCCTTTCCTTGTGTGTGTGTTTGGACATTAGTGTGGATGACTTATGATTGTTATTTGGTTGTTGAACTAAAGGGGTTGAACAAATTGAAACAAGATTTCGTTTTTAAGGCTTGATCAAGGGGTTTTGGCGAAGAAACAATGTAAGCACCAATCCTTAGCTGGTTCATGTGTGAATGATTGTTGGGTGTCCAATACACTAAATTTCTGTGTTAAACTAAAATTGGAATCGCAAGTATGGCGTACACATGCGAAATCCCATTATTTGGTGAGAAATCGTGTGTGGACCGTGGTTCACACAGGACTGACCGCGATCGATGGACGTGAATAGTGTTTTTGGAGTTTTTTCTGTACACTTTGAAGCAATGATACCAGACCCCTAGGATTAGGTTAAATGAGTATTAAAAGCCCAAAGTAACGTATCACTACCGTCTAATGATGCAGATTGACGGTATTGGATTGTTGTGCGAGGAGTGACGATCCAGCAGTATTCCGACATGTATAGGTGGGGTTGACTATCTCTTCCTCACTCATTAGTATTATGCGAACTTAGGATATGAAATGTGATGATTGATTACATTCTTGTACTTAGTATCATGCTAGGAATGTGTGAACTGATTAGAATGGTCGCCATGACATCATAATGTCCAGTTATGTGCTTTTTAGAGTTATGGATTACTTAAAATGTCTATTGGATGATTTATATGATCTAGTTTGCATAGGTTAGTACATGTTATGTTGTATGGTTTGAAAATCTTGTTTGGAAAACTAAAGAAGATTAATGGTTTAATTAAAAACTCCACGTACCGAGGCGATGGACGGTCTGCTAGTGCATCACTTAGATTATGATCAGGGTGCAGTCAGGGCGTCATCGTGGGTATTTCCAAACCAAGCCAAACTGCAAGTGGCTGTATGATCCTCAGATTTGGGAGATCATAGTAATTTCTATATGATTTTCATATCTTCATGGATCGTGGTCTCAGAGGTGGACTTCTGTTTGATAAAGATGTCGCGCCTGGTTGTGTGCAGGACCACGAGGGGAATACCGAGGGTGGTTCACTCTTTCGGTTAATTCCTGACAATGTTCCGACGGATCGACAGAAATAACCAATTAAGTGATTGAAACGCGCTAAAGTAATGAAACCGTATGCATGTTTTGTATGCTGGTCTGTATAATGCTAGTGATGTGTAGGAGAGATCCACTAGGCTTTCGAGCTCACCCCATTTTCATTTTTCACGTACTCATGGGCCTGGCGCTTAGTGAGGATTGACTGACCCAGAGACTGGTGGAGAGTTTTCAGAGATGTGTTATTTTGAACTCTATTTCAGAGTTTATGTATTTTGAACATGGGCATGTTACCTAGTTAGTTATTATTTTGTGTAAATAGAACTGTTTATATTACCAAATATTGTTTGAAACTTTGGCCTATGAGCCTATTATTTGTTTATATATATATGTTGAATAGATATTTCATAGTTTGATATTATGAATGAATAGTGATGCATTCAATGATTTCGGGTGAATTTTTTAAGATTTCAAAGCTTCCGCAGGTACTTTGATTTTTTTATTATTTCCTATGAAATTCCGGTGATGTAATATTGACTGTTATTTGGAAACATAGTGAAAGTTATTTGACAGTAAATCTCATGTAAGAGATTTTTTTACTTTGAAACGAACAAAGAAAAGAAATTATTTGACTTTAACAGAAAAGAAACGAAAAAAAAACAAAGTCGCTCGTCCCAGCGCTTCGGCGGGCACACGCGTCGAGCTGTGATGCCATGCGATGCTTGATAGTAGAGTTGCGAAGGGCCCGGCGTGGGGGCCGGGGTGTGACAAGTTGTCGTATCAGAGCTCAGTGTTCAATAACACTGGGCATGACTAGATCATACCTGGCAATGTGATGACAGAAGGAACTATTTTTCCGAAGAGTTTTACTGAAATGAAAAATTTCATCAGATTTGATTTTCACTAGAAATGGTTTTGAGTGACTTTGATTTTGAAAAGTGAATAAAAGTCATCCACTAGTAACAATGTGGCTAGAAGTCTAGAAAAGATTTAGGTGAAGTCGGGTGTTCAAGTGACCATTTGCAGACAGATTTAAGTATGGGTAGTAACCCTGTAGGTAGAGTTTTACTCCCTGCGAGAGATGCGCTTCCATTGGATAGTAACCCTGTAGGTGGAGGCTTTATTCCCTACAAGTGATGTGCTTCCTTCGGATAGTAGCCCTATAGGCTGAGTTTTACTCTCTGCAAGTGTTGCGCTACTTTGGAAAGGATCCAGGAAACTTGAGACTGAGGGCGTCACATAGAAGTGAGAGTGACTCAGATTTGACGACTCAACCGTTGAGTCAACAAGCCAAGTTTTGTAACCCTAGGTTTTGGGAAAAACTAGGTGATGTCTTGGGGTCACAGTGGATCTAATAAAAGCTTTAGGGCATAAGTTAAAGACTTATAATGTGAAAATGCACACTTGTTTTGGTCATGACTCGATTCAGGAGGATCTAGTATCCTTGGTCTCTATGTGGTATGGGACGGATAGGGATTTTGGGTATGGAAGAATCCTAGACTCGAAGAATGACGGACCATGAATGGTGAGTGATCGATTCTTGGGCAGAACATGTACGCACTGTATTCTACTGGTATGGGATGGTTACGTATGGTGGGTCTTGCGTCAGCCTTAAGGAGTGAGTCACTTGCGAAACTGTAATGGGCGATGAACGAACTTTTTGGAAGAAGTTGCACGGACTATATTCTACTGGTATGGGACAGCTGCGTATGGTGGGTCTTGCATCATCCTTAGAGACCAAGATTTGGCATAAATATATACTAGCGATAATGGAACATGGATTCCATTATGCCAGCATGCATTGTTTGATTGTTTGTTGGGTGTTTGTGTGTGATATATATAGTATACTATTTTGAGTATTGTTATCTAAATTCCTGTATCCAAAAACAAATAAAATACCGTTGACTTAGAAGCATAAACTCTAGGCCACAGAGAAAAATCAAAAACCTAGAGACATGAATTTAGAGTCACAGTAGCACAAACAACGCAAAAGACATAGGTGGGTTGAAATGAATGGCTATTATCACAAGTCATGGTATCCAGCTTAAAGTAGAAATGCAGTTATATTCAGTTAAATTATTGAATTTTCTGCTTTATTATGATTACACTATTGGATACTGAAAAGTGTGCTTTTGACTTGAAGATAATGCCGAGAGTTAGAGGACGAGGTAGACCCCGTAGGGGCAGGTCCAAGGGTGAGGCTACTGAGGAGCTGGTACGGATAGAGGAGGGTGTTACCGGATCGACTGCTCTAGCTGCCATTATTGTTTCACCAGATGTACTCTCAGATATGATTCAGAGAGTAGTAGATTAGGTAGTGGATCGAGCCATGATGAGTCGGCATCCAGCAGAGTCCTCCCAACCTCCCATACAGCCTCCAACGCCCATATAGCTACCGACACCATCACCAGTATTGTCCGAGCCAGTAATACCAGCACCGGTACAATTAGAGCACCCAACATAAACTTCGAGCAGATCTGCTAGCTATGACAAGGAACAGAGAGACCTAGTGATAGAGTTTTAGAAGCTGCGTCTTAGTTTTGTTGAGGGCTTAGCAGATTATGTGGCAACAGATAAATGGTTCATTAAGATGGATAAGCACTTGACGGTGAGGGGGGTGATAGGACCCAGGAGAGTAGCATTGGCGGTGCATCAGATGGTAGGGCCAGCCTACCATTAGTGGCAGATGATTATGAATGATCCCACCATCGACGAGTCAGCTATGTCTTGGGATGAGTTCAAGACATTGTTTTATGAGACTTTCTATTCATCAGCACGGAGGGCACAATTGCGATCAGAGTTTAGTTGACTGACGCAGAGGACCATGACAGTCTCCGAGTATGAGCAAAAATTTATCGACCTCTCTAGGTTTTGCCCAGAAGTGATTATGGACGAGTAGTCCAAAGCAGACAGATTTATCGAGGGCCTGAGGCTTGATATCAAGAAGTTGATCACACCGTTGAGATTGGCTACATTCAGAGAGGCAGTTGTGAGGGCATAGTTTGTAGAGAGTGATTTGGAGTTCGAGCAGTCTCTGAGGAGTAGACAGAAGATACCACATCCAGATCAAACTTCAAGAGCCCCACAACAGAGACGGGGTAGATAGCAGCCATCTAGAGCACTTACTACTCGTAATCAGACTTTAGCTACCAGACAGCAGTAGCAGACTATAAATGATTAGACGAACACTGAGCAGAGAGAGCAGGCTATGAGGCTAAGACTTTGTTTTGTATGCAAACAACCGGGACATGTAGCCAGGAGTTGTCCTACTAGGGCACCAGCCTTAGCTCAGCAACAGCCAGGGTAGGGACATATTAGCCACCCACAACAGAGGTAACAAACACGTTCTCAGACGAGGCAGAGAGATCGAGTCAGATTGTATGCAACAGACACACTGACAACTCCCACTCCTGCAGTGGAAGGTACATTTTTTTGTTTGGTGTTGTTGTACATGTGTTGTTTGATTCTGGTGCCACAAAATCTTTTATTTTTTAGGAGTTAGTGAACAGATTAAGATTAGTTACAAGCCCATTGGCTGTACCTTTGGATGTGATCACGTCGATAGGGGACACAATGAGTTCGGGGAAGTTTTGTGGAATTGATTTCAGATTTGGAAACCAGATGATTCCAGTTGATCTCTGTTTACTCCATTTCGGTGGCTATGACATGATATTGGGAATGGATTGGTTGACCCAATATCAGGCATAGATAGATTGCTAGAAGAGGCGAGTCACTGTAAGGTTGCCATCTGGGGAGATATTGAGGATAAATGGGGATATGTAGAAGTTTCCTAGGAGCCCGATGCTAGCATTATTGTATTCTATTAAGCAAAAAGAGGACTTCAGGTAGTTGCTAGATGACGATGCAAAAGGAACCACTGATATTCAGAGAATTCCTATGGTACGGGAATACATAGAGGTGTTTCCAAAGGATCTACCTGGGCTTCCACCGCATACGCAGGTAGAGTTCAAGATTGAGTTGCATCCCGGCATTAACCCTATCGCTATTCCACCATATAGAATGGCACCCGTGGAGTTGATTAAGCTAAAGACATAGTTGATGAGCTTCTGGCGAAGGATTCATTAGACAGAGTGAGTCACTATGGGGAGCTCCGGTACTGTTCGTAAGGAAGAAAGATGGATCCATGAGACTGTATATAGACTACCAGAAGCTGAATCATGTCACTATCAAGAATAAATACCCACTGCCTAGGATTGATAACATCTTTGATCAGCTCAGTGGAACACAGTATTTTTCTAAGATAGATTTGTGGTTAGGGTATCATTAGCTACGGATCTGGGAGTCAGACATACAGAAGACAGCTTTCAGGATGCGGTATGGCCACTTCGAGTTCACAGTCATGCCATTCGATTCGACTAATGCTCTAGCCACATTCATGGATTTGATGAACATAACTTTTAGCCAGTCCCTTGATCAGTTTGTCGTAGTATTTGTTGATGACATTCTGATATATTCACGTTTAAAGGCTAAGCATGCACAACATTTTCATATTGTTTTGGAGACCTTGAGGAAGAATGAGTTGTATGCAAAATTTAGCAAGTGCGAGTTCTGCATGAAGCAAGTCAAGTTCCTTGGCCACATTGTCTCAGTAGAGGGTATAACAGTAGACCCGGAGAAAGTACAAGCAATATCTGATTGGAAACAACCCACGACAATCACAGAGATTAGGAGTTTCTTTGGGTTGGCTGGATACTATTGCAGATTCATAAAAGATTTCTCCAAATTAGCGAGTCCGATCACAAAATTAACTAGAAAGGATGATAAATTCATTTGGAATGATCAATGTGAGAAGTCCTTTAAGGAGTTGAAGAAGCGGCTAACTACAACACCAGTACTGATCACACCTACTCCTGGTACACAATACACCCTACGTACTGATGCATCGCTTAGCGGTCTGGGTGTAGTACTGATGCAGTAGGGACAGGCAGTGGCTTATGCTTCAAGGCAGTTGAAGCCACATGAGCAGAATTACCCCACACACGATCTGAAGCTTGTAGCGATCATGTTTGCACTTAAGATTTGGAGGCATTATCTCTATGGTGAGAGTTTTGATCTCTATTCAGACCATAAAAGCCTCAAGTATATATATACACCTAGAAGGAACTGAATCTTCAATAGAGGAGATGGATTGAGTTCCTCAATGATTATGACTTTCAGCTCTACTATCATCCAGGCAAGGTGAATGTTGTTGCTGATGCTCTTAGCAGAAAATCCAGCAAGAAGGATAAAGAAGTGGGATAGATGTATCAACTGATTAGTTAGTATAATTTGGGTATAGACACTAATGAGAGACAAACATATCTGTATGCAGTTACTTGCTAGCCTGATATCTTACGCTAGGTCAAAGATGAGTAGAGAATTGATAATTAGATTATGGATCTGATTGAGGGAGTCAAATAGGGCAAGCATGTATACTTCAGGCTTGATGCAGAGGGTCCACTCAGATTGGGGAATAGAATCTGTGTGCCAAGTTCTGGACAGACAAAGGGAACCATACTGGATGAGGTACACCAAACAAAGTATACTAGGCATCTAGGTAGTGACAAAATGTATCAGAATCTAAAGGCAACTTTCTGGTGGTGAGGGATGAAGAGAGACATAGCTAAGTATGTTTCCTAGTTTTTGATTTGTTAGCAGGTAAAGGCTGAGCACAAAAAATCGTCAGGACTATTGTAGCCACTTCCGATCCCAGAATGGAAGTGGGATAATATTGCAATGGATTTTGTTAGTGGCCTGCCGAGAAGTCACAAGGGGAAGACACCGTGTGAGTCATTGTAGATCAATTAACTAAGGTGGCACATTTTCTACCTATTCGATCTATTGATACAGTGAGTAGACTACGTAAGCTTTATGTTAAGGAGATTGTGCAGCTTCATGGCATCCCAAGGACGATAGTGTCAGATAGAGATTCTAGATTTACATCTCAATTCTAGTAGAGCTTATAGAAAGAATTGGGGAGCAGACTCACCATGAGCACAGCCTTTCATCCGTAAACAGATGGGTAGTCAGAGAGGGTCATACAGATACTAGAGGATATGTTGAGAGCATGTGCCATGGATTTCAAATGTAATTGGAGCAAACATTTACATCTAGCAGAGTTTGCCTATAATAATAGCTATCAGGCAAACATCAGGATGGCTCCATAAGAGGCGCTCTATAGCAGACCCTGTAGATCACCATCTTGTTGGGCAGATTTTGAGGATCAGGTACTCACTGGACCTGAGTTGATTAAGGAAATGAACCAACAGGTGAAGCAAACCCAGAAGTGACTAGCTACAACACAGAGCAGACAAAAGAGCTATGTTGAGAAGAAAAGGAAACCACTACAGTTCTAGCCAGGTGATCGAGTATTCTTGAGAGTTAGTCTACAGAAAGGGATCCGACGGTTTGGAGTGAAGGGGAAGCTAGCACCACGGCACATTGATCCGTTTGAGATCATTAGACGGGTCGGTGCATGCGCTTATGCGTTGGCTTTGCCGAACAGATTTGTCACACCCCGACCCCCAGACCGAACGTTGTGTCTGTCAATCTGTGGCCACGTCGTCGGGTGTCGCGCAGCTCCAAGCTCGGCGTGTGGTCTGCCGAGGCCCCGGGCATGCGACAGATGTCATCATCTATCTTTCTACCTCTATACACGAGGTTTAAATCATTTCTTTGATTTCAAATATTCATTTTTACCATGCTTTACTAAGCAGTTAGTTTCAAATCAAATTCACCGGATGTTCAAAATCATATTTATACTGGAAATTAAGAAAATAGTAGCGGAAACACATTTTGGATCAAATCTTTCCAAATCATTGAACACTGTTTAGCAATACCATATCTAAAAATCATCAGTTTATCAGTCAAGATAAGACAGTGTTAAAAATGGTAAAAACAGTCCTGTATATACATATACCAAAAATATATGATACATGGCCCTCTGGCCCAAGTTCAAACATACATCGTAAAAACTATACAAAAATAGAGAAATAGTTTAACAAAAATATCACTCTCTCTCTCTCTACAAGTCCTCCAATCTCTGGTCTGCATCCTCACTGAGCGCTGGGCTCATGAGTACCTGTAAAATAAAAATGGGTTGAGCTCGAAAGCCTAGTGGATCTCTCCTACACATCAATAGCATTATACAAACGAGCAAATGAAACATGCAAACAGTTTCAATCAGTAGGGCGTTTCAAACACTTAGTCAGTTTATCGGTTGTGCTCTAATATCATGAATTTACCATCTGATATAAGGAATTAACCGAAAGGGTAAACCACCCTCGGTATCCCAATGGTGGTCCTGAACACAATTAGGCACGACATCTTTAGAACACAGAAGTCTACCTCTGAGACCACGACCCAAGAAGATACTGAAACCAAGGGAAAAATCCTCATGACTTTCCAAATTCGAGGGTCTCATACGGCCGCTCGCAGTTTGGCCTAGTTGGGGATACCTACGATGACGTCTTGGGACATCCGGATAACCTCATCGCGATGTACCACCAGTGCCCGTCCATCGCCCCAGTACGTGGAGTTCTTAATAAACCTTTGATGTTCTTTAGTTTCACAATCATAGTTTTCATTCCACACAGCATACAGACATGCTTATTCAAATGTTATCTTAAACAAAGAAAGCAATAACCACCAAGCTGATCATAATATCTTAGTACTAGAAAGCGAGTAACCAGACATTAGGATATCATGTAAATCAATCCACCCAAAGCATACATTCCTAGCATGATACTAAGTACAGGAATTTTAACATAGATCACATTCCGTATCCTACGTTTGCATAATACGAAAGAGTGAGGAAGAGATAATCAACCCCACCTGTACACGCCGAAATGCTGCAGGATCCTTACCCCTCGGACAACAGTCCAATATCGTCAATCTGCATCATTAGATGGAAATGATACATTACTTTGGGCCTTTAATACATATCTAACACAACCCTAAAGGTCTGTTATCAATTAGTGCTTTAGAGTGTACCCAAAACACTCAAAAACAATGTTCAAGTCCATTGACTGTGGTTAGCACGGTGTGGGCCAAGGTCTACACACCATTTCTCACCCGATAGTGGGATTTCACCCATGTACACCATACTTGTGAGTTCCATTCCAGTTTAACACTTAAATCTAGTGTTTTGGACACCCAATAATCATTTAAATACATAAACCAACTAAGAAACGGTTGTTTACATTGTTTACTCATCTAAACCCCTTGAACAAGCCTTAAAAACGGGATTTCCTTTCAATAAAATCAACTCCTTCGTTTCCACAACCAAATAACCATGATAAATCATCCATTTTGGTGTCCAAACACACATACAAGGAAAATAAACAACAGCTTATCCTATTTTGCTTGGTTTCCAGCCACTATACTCACAACACAAGGTTCAAAGACGGATCTTCATCACTTTGATTCACTAATTATTGATAGATACTCTTAGATGAGCTCAAATCTTAAAAAAAACTCAAAGAAAATCAGAGAACTTACTTGTATCACTCTCCCGTCGCTCTCTCCAAATCCCGGATCATTTCAGTGCAAAATGAGAAATTCTGCACTTGAAATCTATATATAACTCGCACACGGACCGCGGTCGTCGTCAAACAGACCTCGGTCATCGGACAGATTTCTCTTCATGGACCTCGGTCTTCACTTTATGGACCTCGGTCATCCCTTTATAGACCGCGGTCGGCACTTTACGGACCGCGGTCACCAATGTGACCTAGTTTTCTCGTTTTTGCACATTTCCACTGATGACCGCGGTTCACAGTGTGTTCTGCACTTTTTCTGGGTTTTTCACATCATGGACCGCGGTCGGCATCAAACGGACCGCCGTCGGCAGCAAGATGCCTTATTTTTTAACACTTTTCCCTGCACGTTTCTAGCTATCCGAATGTTCTAATAAATTTTATCTTGATTAAATATCATACAATGATCATTAAAAATAATTTTTCGCTCATTTTTATATTTATTTTGAATTTTAAAAAATTCATATTGACGTGGACGCATTACAAGTCTTAGGGTGATTACAATCTAACCCCCTTAAAAGAAATTTTGTCCTCGAAATTTAAATGAAAAATACCTGAACAATGTGTCGAATCAATCTATCCTGGCGAAGAGATCTGGGTGTTTCTTCTGCGTCTCACTCTCAAGCTTCTAGGTTGCTTCGTCCAGGTTATGATGCCTCCACAGGACTTTGACTAAAGGAATGTCCTTCGTCCTGAGACTCTGCACCTTACGATCAAGGATCTGCACTGCTGGCTCTTCGTAAGTAGCATCATCTCGAAGTACGATCTCGTCCAGATGTAAAACATGAGATGGGTCTGGT
>JAJIYU010012391.1:0-14579 GCA_030144865.1 Tinospora cordifolia | reverse complement strand
ATGAAATATGCGAGAGAAAGTTTTAGATTATTGTTGAGCCATAAATAAAAATAAGATAGATATTTTAGGCATGGTCAAGATAAAATAAATTAACGATAGATAGGAACACAATGTCTATATCAGCCATCTTAAAAAGGGGGAGGTGTCATCAATAATTCAACCTTTTTTCTTCTTTATTTTATTATTATTATTATTTTTTAAAAGGCTAGACCTCACTGTCAACTTTTATGAAAGGTGATTAGCGAAGTAACATATATAATTCAATTAATTAGTATATGATATACTATCTTATCCTATATGTACATAAAAATATATTAGCTGCGATGCAAGAGACAATTTAATTAACTTTGTCATCATCACATTACTTTTGCCATACAGGCCAGCCACGAGGGCCTAAAAGCAACGGGGCCTGAGCCCTTTATTTTTGGGCCCATATATATGTATTAAAAAGTTATTAAATTTTTTTTTTTTTTCATTTTTAAACAAAAGTTAGACATTAATTTTGTTTCTTTATTTATTTATAACTTAAAAAATTATACTTTTCTCAAAAAAAAAATTCTTTATTGATGTCTTTATCTATTGATAAATTGTCTCCTTATTTTTAGAGGCCTAAACTTACCATTTTGTTTTTAGCCTCCAAAAATATAAGACAGACTCTGATCATATGATATAAAAATTGTATGTAGTATAAAAATCTCATAATTATCATATAATTTTGAATTGAATAACTATATTTAGATGAAATTAATGTTCCCTTATTTCACAAACAACGCTTGGATTTAAAACTAAATTATTTTTATATATAGTTATATGAATTATTAATTGAATTATATTAAGCTGGTCTGGATATATATATATATATATACATGTATGTGTGTACAATTATATTGGATTTAAATGCATTAATTACGGAAAGTGATGTATCGGTAAAGATTTCAATAATGATGGTCTAAAGTCTCCATAGTTCAACATACTTCTCCATCAAACCTTTCTTTTTCTGCTTTTTGTTTTTGGGTCTCTTATCCCTCATTTTCATCTCCTACCATCCAATAATCACCTTATTTGAATCTAATCGAAATCTTTCTGACTGGTTCTTTGTGATTCTTGAAATTCCAATCTCACAAATCTCAACTCTCTCATCTCTCTGCAAGTTCACCCAATTTCTCACAGCCAAATGTAATTACAACAATAGATGACAAAATATAGGAAAAAAATCAAGTACGAATGAACCAAATGCTTATTGTATTATATATGATATCGCATGCAGAGTGTAGATAGATGTTATCAATTTTATTTACAAAATATCATAGACAACATACATTTAATGCACGTTGTTATAATATATATTAGATGACAACATTATTGATTGTTGTATTACACATATTATCATAAATCTATTTTTTTATCGTTAAGTACCAATTAATAACAATACTAAAAAGATAGCATAATGATAAAACAATATATATATATATGACATTTTTTTGGATGTTAGCTCTAGTCTTTTTTGGATATTTTGGTGATGTGCATATATTTAATTTAAAAATGCAAAGCAATTTCTGTGCATTTTTAGAACATAATAATTTAGATGTGACTATCGAAAAATAAAATTTGTAACCAATGTATACAAAGTATTTCTAGAAGTAAGATTTGTAACCAATATATACAAAGTATTTCTCCTAAGATATATATTTGTGCAAGCAAAAATCATAATTGATTTGAGATAATTATATTTTTATATAGCTATAACATTTACAACCATTGATTAATGAGAACACATCTTAAGATATATAACATTCATTCATTTAATAGTTATAAATGTAAAGAACCCAAAGAGAGTGGTAACAGTTCCGAGGAAAATGTTTTTTAATATTCTCATTTTGAGTTATTGTAACCCTAGTTAATAATTAATTTGCAAAATATTCTTGCTATATAATAATAATTAAAGACTTCATCATCATCATCATTTAGTTCTCTTTATGTACAAAATATTCTTGCTATATAGCTAGATAGCTATTCATTAGCATGAATGCATGAAGACTTATAATAGATGGAGCTAGTTAATTAATTAATTAGCTAGCTTGAATGAAGGAGATAGAGATATCTTTCTCAGTAAAACTTGATGACCCTTTTTCCATGCTTTCCAGCTCAAGGATCTGAAGAGTCTTTGTGAGATCACAGACTTTGTGGACCTATCATCAATATGATCACCACCATTTGCATCAGCATCACTATTCTGATCATCATCATCATCATCTCTGATCTTCTGATCATCATGGGAACTCCAGAAACGAGCTCCCCTTCTCTTGCTCCTGATTGTATCCAACACATCTTGTTTATTACATATTCCCCACACTGTCACCTTCTGCTTTTTGTAGTCCACATTCACCGAGTAAATCCCTGAAACATTATGTCATTATTTTCTAATATACCCATTTCATGAAATTTTATATTTTTCAAGTTATCAAAAATTGAAGTGGGCCTTTCTTATCCAATGAATCTCTATTTTATCTGGGCCTTCTTAAGCTGAGGCCCAAATCCTAATTGGGCCCCTTCTAGATTCATGACCACCATATCAAGGTAGGTATATTTAGAAAAGGTAGTTGATTCCCCTAGAAATTGAAATTAGAAAACTATATATATATATATATATAACATTCATAATTATTAAATGAATAAAAGATACTCATCTGAAAATATTTTTGATGTGATGGAAGTTGCATTAAGATAAGTTAACGAAAGATTAAGTCGGCGAGAATTTCATATGAATTTTGATGCATGTTATGACATACATAATAGTACTAATTTTGTTATTCCCATGCATGATGGTCTTGATTTAGCAATATGTATATATAATAATACCTTTGAGTTGGGATAAGGCCTTCTTCACTTTCTTCCCGCACCCATAAGAATACAGAGGCACCATCATCTCGACATATTGTGGCTCAACAACCTTCTTGCTTGCCGGGACGATTTGAAGGTTCGCCATTTTCAAGTTCAAAACCAGCCAAAAGAAGGGCAAAACAACCCAATACCTAATCTAGTCTGTATAGCTAGTTATATCCAAGCTCATTGATCTACCCACTCAAAACTGTTAGTTTTGAAGGTAGCTTGCTATGCATGAGTTCTTCACCAGGATATGTATATATATAGACACATGGCATGCTGTAGATAAACCTCATAAAGTAGAAAAGCAAGCAGCCGATCAAGCTCCATGTCCCTTTTGCTAAAGAAGAAGGGGAAAAAAAAATAATGGAACTTTTTGAAATTTCAAAACTGGTGTCTTTGATCTCTGAGAATGTTTGGATTGGTCAATACCTTAAAGCAATTAGTTGTGGTGGTTGTGTAGGATGAATGTGAAGATGAGTCACCATATCCTTTAGTAACTTAAAAGTGTTTGTATTTTGCTTGCTTTAATGGAGTTTGGCGCTTTTGGCTCCCATGTGGGTCGTCATCTTGATTCTTACTTTACACAAAAAATTTTGTTGCAGAATTATTATAGAAATATATACATACATTTAAAGGAGGGGGAGGGGGTTCAATTTATAAAGATGAAGTTTTGCAGTAACTTTTGTTTTTTCATACACAAGCTATGTAGATGACGCCAGGGAAATTGGTTAGTCACCCACATGTAACCTGCTTTTCATCTCCTTTATAATGTTCCTTAGTGCCTTGGATCTCCTTTTATATTCAATATTCCACACTTCACATTCTTGTCTTCTTGTTATATATATATATGCTGACATAAGGAGAATACTTATCAACACAACGGTCTCTTTTTTCTTTTTCTTTTTTTTTGTCACATTAACAATTCAAAATTATATATCTTCTTTAATATTTAATTATTTGAGTATAAATAAATATAAATAAGTAAGCCAACTATATATTAACCCAGTTTTCCACATTTTTCTTTAACCATTAGCCAACTATATATATATACTAGCAAGTATATATGAGAGTACTTGTAGTCAACAATAGGGTTCTACTTTTCATCACCTAACTATCGAAAATAACCTTCTTTAACTTTTTTTTTTTTTAAATTATTGTAGTACAAATGAGATAAATATGCAATTCATCATATTGACCCACTATTAATTTATATTCATCCTAACACGCAAAGTACTCGTTTATTATTAGATTTTTTATATGTATACCAGAAACTTATGTAATCAAGCTTAGGGTTGATGTGATAGTACAATGAAAACATGAGACGTTAATCTAATGATGTATTTGATGGAAATATTTCTCTTATGTGCACCATGAATATCACTTCAATATTTTTTCTATTACTAGCATAAGGCTGCTAACATGCTATTTGGCAACAAAAACAGTGAATATAGTTACTCCTTTTCAGGTCATCTGTACCCTTATCTTCTAGGTGTATGTATGTATATATATAATAATATAAGGACCCTCCACTCATCCAATGCATACCTCTCTAGCCATTAATGTAGTTTGATCCTTTTTTCAGACCACCTTGGCCACCTGAGACCTACTCCTGTTGCCTTGCAACTTTTGCTTTCCTAGAGGCCCATAATTGTTACATGTGCATTCCATCATTTTGTGTGCATTTGATTAATTAATTCATTTTTATTTTAAAGATTAATTTCATTCCAACCATCAACCAATATTGATATATCCATAGCATACTCTTTACAACCATATTATCAATTAATTAATTCTCTCAACAAACTTAATTTAATACATTGTCTTCATGTTTTGAATTATAAATTAATTGACATATAAATACTATTTAACCAGGTATTGCAAGGAAATATATGTCTCGATAATTATCTCTACTTAAATAATATTTATATAATAGTATATCAGTACTAATTTAACTCTATTTTTATACAATAATATACCCCATTCCCTTTTTTTTTGTATGATTTTTGAAATACCTTCGACTCCATACTTCCTATTTTATATTTTTAATCCTTATTTTCTTCTTAAAAAAATATATTTGCAAATTGGAATCTGGGATCTAAATTTTATATGTTCTCTTTTAGCTTGCAAATTCCTTTGGAAAAAAAATAGAAAAAAAAAAAAAAGAAAAGAGAGAGAGAGAAGAAAATAATGTTTGGGAAATGAAAATGAAAAAATACGAAAGCTCCATATATTATGATAATTAAGAGCGACACTAACATCAACTGACAGTTTGGCCGAGTGGTCTAAGGCGCCAGATTTAGGCTCTGGTCCGAAAGGGCGTGGGTTCAAATCCCACAGCTGTCAATAGGTTTTTCAATTTATTCATTGAAAGAAATTAATTTTATTTTTCATGTAAAAGAAATAAATTTTATTTTATATATATTGGTTGATAAATACAATGAAAATAACAATATACTTAACATTTTTATATTCAAGTTGGAGAGTTTTATTTTTTTACACGATACATTCTAGGCTAGCTTTCGTACATTATGAGAAAAAATATCATTCGAGCTTTGTACATAGTTTAGACGTCACCTTTTTTTAATTTAAAATAACTCATCCACTAACTTCTTTATGAAAACAAAAAAATTGACATAAAAAATAAGCAAACATGCGACGAGACAAAAATTAAATCATCATTTAACGCATATAACACTAACTTAATTCCTACTTTTAATTTTATATATGTTATTTTTTAAAAATATATATTTTAGGTCCTCAAAAGTGGCTGAGTTAGAAAATGCCTTCATCTTGGGCTTCCTCACCAATTTGGCAAAAAAAAAAAAATGCCTTTTTAACATTTGATGTATTTCTCATTCAAATAATTTATAAAAAAAAAAGGCATTAAATTCAAAAGAGACAATTGGAGATCAGACGATATAAAATAATATTAGATGGAATAGAAGGAAGTTCCTTAGTTGGCCTGTCCAAAAATATTGATGAGCCCAACAAATAATTATTTTATTTTCCCATATCATTATTTTCTAATGAAAGTGTTCATCAAGTACTTCTACAGTTTAATTATTTAAATTTTATATAACTTGGGCGTATCAGGGTGGTTGTCCCCCAAGTGTGTGAGAATAAACTACTTACCAAAAAATTAAAAAAAATTAATTATTTACGTACTTAGCACCTAAACAATTTAAAGAATTATTTGATAAAAAATGACCTGGAACATGAGAATAAAATCTCAAGATTCTCATTTTTTTTACATAAAATTTTAAAAAAATATTATTTTTAATACCAAAAATAATTATTTTATCAAACAGATTTCTAAATATTTTAAATATAATATAATTAATCACCCTAAATTAAGTTAGAGCAAAAATTCAATTCAACTCAACTCAAATAATTTAAATTAAAAAATAAAAAGAAAGCTTTTAGTTTAATTTCAATTAGATCAACATAAAATTAATAATTTAATAAATATTTTTATATAAAATATATTAAAAAAGTTCAGAATTTACATTTATAAATGTAAGGGCATCTTCAACGCCCATCCGTTCGATGCAGATCGAGCAGATGGGCGTTGTGCCACCCAGTTGCCATGACAGTATTTATAAAAAAAATAAAAATAAAAATAAAATAAAATAAAATAAAATAAATGGGCATTGAGCGCTCGGACTGTACTGAGCGCTCAACGCCCAGCGAGGTTGGTAGTGCTGAGGTGGCGTTCCATTGAGCGCCACCTCAGCACTACTAATCCTACAGTAGTGATGTCCTAAGATTATGTTTTATTAAATAATTTAAAAAAAAATTATTTCATTCAAATAATTCAAGTTATTTGTTCTAAGTCAACCTCAGAAGTGACCTCTGGTTGACTTCACCTTTGTTTGGAACCAACTAAATAAAAAAAAAGTAATAAAAATAACACGCTTTAGAAATTTAATCACAATACTTTGACGTCTATTTTTTTTTTTTTTTTTTTCAAATCTGATGATGAGAGCTCGTCCAAAGTCCAAACAAGTCCACATGCAGTGGCGCAGCAATGGTTGAACTTCCACGATTTGCCACGTGGATACATCTCACCCCCCATTTTACGGCACCTGTCAAGTATAGACTTAGGTACGCGTGCCCTAAAATAAATAAAAATAAACAAAAGCAGAGACAGCAAGTCGGCACGCCACGTTAGCTGGGCCCACATTCGAGGTACTTGTCCCTACAGCTGAGTCGGATCTCCAAACAAAGTCCAGCACACCTTCACGTGAAGCCACGTCTCCCTGATTTCCTTTTTTTTTTTTTTTTTTTTTTTTCTCTTTTCAGGTTCAGGGAATCTCATCGCATCAGGATGTCGTGAGCTGCAGCCACGTTTGCTCTTAAAAGGTGCAACTTTTTCATTTTTTCGGGATAAGGTAGCTGAAAAGACTATTTTCTCCTTGTTCAATCCTAATAAAGGCCGTTTTCACAATTTTCTAAAAACTTAATAAAATAAATAAATATAAAAAAAAAGTTGTACCTTTCGATGGACGTCGGTGTGTTGCCCTCGTCTCCTGTCAAGTTATTTTCATGGAAACAATAGTCCTAAAATTATTACATAGTACGTAACGTTCTAAAAACAACGTGACCTCTGTTCCCAATATGATTTTTTTTCTTTTTTTTTCTTTACTTTCTTGTGAAGGCTTTTTACTGTACGAAGGTCTTGCTCAAGCTTTATACATATATATTCTTACATTTACAATTATTTATTATTCAAATTATTATGAGATTTTAAATAATAGAGCTCGCTCAAAATAATTATATATATATATATATATAAAGTATTAAAAGAATATTAAATCTTGTCCACTCAATCTAAGGGCATTCCTTATGTCCATACGCTCGGTCTACAGCGAACGTATGGGCGCCGCTGCCACGTTAAATTTTTTAAAAAAATTAAAAAAATTAATCAGAGCGTTGAGCGTTCGGTCTGTACCGAGTGCTCAATACTTTGTCGCTGAGGTAGGGCTCCATTGAACCTACTCTTGTTGATTAGTTTGGTTCAATTATATATTGAGTGTATTTATTTATACTTTATTACTGTATTACATAATAGTCTCAGTCAAAATTGTTAAGTAAATTTTTAAAAATAATTCAATCCATTTTCCTTTTTTTTATTTTTTTATTCTTCCTCCTAATGCCCACTAGTTAATACTAGAATATCAAGATAGTTTATTAACATATTTAATTTGGTCTGGTTTTTAAGTGCATTTATTTATATTTCATCAATATTTATATGTTATCAACATCCTAATTACTATTTTTATTCAAATTTCAAAATAATCCTATCCATATTCACTATCTTCATCCTTCTCTATTTTTCTACTTTATTCCCCTAGTTGTTGATACAAGAAGAACCCATTATAATTACCTTAAAGAAAGAATGAAAGGTTTTAAAAGTTTTAATATTTTGGAGCTTCTTTTTATCTAGGTAGACCTAGATAATACTAAAAGTTCTAGTGCATCTTTTTTAAGTTCACTTTCTCTCCAACAACTTTATTCTTTATAGTATGACAATCTAACTTTAATATCAAAACGTAAAACAATGTTTCCTCAGTTTTCATTTCCTTCGAGTGCAAGGGATGTCAAGGATTTACTTAATTTGTTGTAGAAGGTGGCTTGAAATCAAAATTTTTTAGGGTAGATACCATATGTCATTCAGTGATGGTTTTAAAAATAATTTTTTAAAAAAATAGAACCATTTTCATTATCCATTTAATTCTCATCATTTTTGAATATTTGTAAGACTACCCATCAGCATTTTATACAAATTTTAAGAAGAAAAAAAAACTCATAATTGAAATAATTAAGTTAAGGTAAGATACTTGCTCTAAATTGTCTTAGTTTATATTTTAAGGGTCCGTTTGGCATGTAAAATATGATACAATTATTTTTAGATAATAGAATGGGATATGATTCATTTGAATATAAAAAAGATTAAAAATAAATATAATGTTTAATGCAATACGGGAAAATAATAAGAATTAAAAAGAAAAATAAAAATAAAAGTAAAAAAATTAAAAAAAAATTTAGGATTAAGTAAACACATGATAATTATAAAAAGTTAAAAAAATTAAAAATTAAAAGAAAAAAAAGTAAAAAATAAAAAATTGGTGGGATTACTCATTTCCACTAAAAATAGTGGGATTAAGTAATCCTATGATAATAGAATAAAAAAGTGGACTCACATAAAAATTATTCTATATCCTATTACTTTCAGACAACAGACTAGGACTAAAAATTGTTCAATGTTAAACATGCCATAAAGGTTATACCTTTAGTAATTAGTTTTATCCAACTTGGATATATTATTTATTTACCTATAAGATCTCATGGGCATGGCCCATAGAATGACAAACCATGCACATGTCTACCAACCCATATATTCCCTATCATACATGGATCCCATCATTGAATTTAAGGAATAAAAAGTAACACACCATGTGAGATCTAGAAATTAGTGCACACACATAAATATTATTCATGCACCACACCATAGCTCAATAACTCTCCCAAATATTATAATAATAATTAAAAAGAAATGCAAATACAAGTTACTTTCATTTATACATTAATTACATGTACATTTTAGTAAAAGAAAATACATTGGAACTTGAATTAAGAGTGACTTCCTCATTATTATTGAACTCAAATCTTAAATTCCATTCCATGCATCTCTTCCTCTTATATACTTAATTATTACATAAACAAACTATGATAATAACATTATTAGTTTCCCTCTCTCTCTTCACTCTCTCTCTCTCGATCTGATCATCATGATGATCATGAGATGCAACATGCATTGGGATTCTCATCACTGAATAGCTGAGGTGGTGGAATCCTTTCAATCACATAAAGTGGCTGATAATAATACATCATTTTTGCAATTCTCTCTTCATTAATTAATTCTTGGTCCTCTTGTTTGGGCACTTCTTGATCTTCTTGTGGCTTGCTTTCTTCTACTTTCTGACCATCCACTTTAGTTTCACTCTCTTTGCTTTCACTGTTATTACCATCTTCTTTCTTTTCTTCCTCTGTTGCTGCTGGTGCTGGTGCTGGTTCTGGTGGTTTCTCTTCTTCCTTCTTCTCTGTTGCATTTTCTTCTTTGTTTTCTTCGGCTTTTGCCGCTTCTTCGGGGGCGGCGGCCGGTTTTTCTCCTTCATCCTTCTTCTCTTCTTCTTTCTTTGGTTCGGGCTCTGGCTGGGGTTGAGGAACAACTCTAGCTTGTTTTCTTGTCCTTCTGTACACATAATCGATGAGTCGTTGAGCGTCCATGGTTCCGGTCACTGTCACCTTGCTACTACCCAAATCCGTCTCCGCTGTTTGAACCCCTATACATGTATAATTTTTCAACGGTCATATATGTTCAATTATGTAGTTGGAAGAAGACTAAATACAGTATTTGTTTAAAATTTTATGCAATGCATTTGATAAGACAATATAAGATATGCAAATGGCAAATGCCAGAAGAAAAAAAAAAAGTAGATCTTATTCAGCTAAAGCAATTGGATTTTCATATCACTTAATTAAGGTCCCATCTTTTAAATCCCAATAAAATTTTGGATACTGATGGTCCCAATCCCCAAAATATCCTGTGTTCTAAGAAAATTTTTGAAAACTGTTTTTTGGGTTTATTAATTTTGAATTACTGTGTAGAAATCACAAAACAAAAAGAAATTTTCTATACAACATCATATATAAAATCAAAATTTACCTCTCATCTTGAGGATCTTCCTCTTTAGCTGCTGGGCACAAGCCTCACAATGCATGTCTACATTCAGTTCTACAGTGGTTATTTCACTGACCTGATGAAGTAGCAAAAATTAACAAAAAAAAATTAGATTTAATGAGACGTAATTTGAACTAATCGTTGATTTTTCTTTTCTGGGTCTCTTTAATTTACAACATATGTATAGTACCTGTGAAGTAACAAATTGTGGAGTGGGCTCTCCTTCTGGAGCTGGCAATGGTGACAAGATGCTAGCTCTTCTCCTAGTTTTCTTCTGCACTATAGCACATAGCGCTTGTGGATCCACCACCCCTTTCACTGTTACTTGATTCAATCCCATGTTAATGGCAATTCCCTCAACTCCTATAAAATATATATATGTGACAGTAATTCATTCAATTAATACACTACTGATCAAATCAATAAATAAATTGAAATAATACGACATTAAAATTAAAAATAAATAAATAATAACCTCTAACTTTCATGAGGGTTCTTTCTATCTTCTTGGAACATCCTACACAGTGCAAATCTACAAAGAGGACAACAGGAGAAGGTGGCTTCTTCTCCTCCTCTTTCTTTTCTTCTTCCACAGCTTTCTTTTCTTCTGCTTTCTCTTCTGTTTTGGTTTCCGATTTCACTTCCTCCTGGCAAAATAAATAGTATAATCATGATATCAAACATGCAGTACCCATGAAGAAATCCTGCAAAGAAATTAATTAAAACGAAATCTAAAACATAAATAAATACCCATGAAAAATAATTAAGTACCTGTTTAGCATTTTCATCACCCATTGTGCTTACAAAATGTAAAGATGAAAAAAGAAAATCACAGGAAAATTATAAGGTAACAATCTCAAAATGAAGAAGGCAAGAGTGCTATTATATAGTAGGTGTGATTGGAGAGAAGCACTTGCAATGCAATTAGCTGATCTCTTGAGAACTTCCCAAAGTATTCAAAATTTGTTTGGTTTTGCTCTCTAGCGGTCACCAAAGAGAAGGGGGAGAAGAAAAGGGAGATGAAAGGGGAATTTATAAGCAAAGTTTTGTGAAGAAGCAAACCTCCAAACGCATCCCCTACACCTTTGTTGGCAATGTGACACATCACCCATAAATTCATGTGCTAATTAAACATAGCCCAAAAGTAATTACATCACATTTCTACCTTCTAAAAGGAAAATAATAATAATAATAACAATAATAATTGGATGACAAATTGGATATTCAGTTTAAAGGGTCTCTTAAATCGTAAATTGACAAATTTAATTATACTATATTATATTATATTATATATATATATAGTGATCGTAATTAATAGATAATAATAATTATTAAATTTCAAGTTTTAGAAGTATCTTTAATTAGTAATATGGCTTGATCAACAAGAATTAGATTTTTTTTTCTTTTTTTTTTTCTAGTATTAAAAAAATATTTAAATTTCATGGTTGTATGAGAAGTGAAGTTGCTAGCAAAATGTTTGAATAAATGTAAAACCCTCCCTACCACTTTGGGTGTGTGCCCAACAGAAAGATAGCATTTATATATATCATATATGAAAGTGTTGTCAGGCTTTGGTAAACCGAAAGGAAAGTGGCATTGTCACCTTATAATATTCTTATAACAATAGAATCTCCACACCCAAATTTTTTTTATTATTTTTTTGTCCCTTTTAAAAAAAATTGGTAACTTCTCGTACTAGGAAAGGTGCTTCCAATTTCTTTTAATCGTTTTTATTATATAGTTTACAAAATATGCAGATTGGTCGTTTTCAAAAATAGTTTTGCAACGTATTTACTCTGGAAATAAACTATAAGTTCTTTTCATTATTTTTAAAAAATTAGACCCAAATTGGCTTTAATCTAATATAACCCTCCCTGAAAACTCTCTCCTTGTGCATCTTGCCAACTTTTTTACTAGAAAATAAAATGAAAATAGAAAGACTTTTGGCACTCAATATACATATCATTTTCAAAAATGCAATCTGTTGTCCTGACAAAAAAAAAGTAAAAATTACTTTCAGAATCATTTGAACAAAAAAAAAAGTATCAAAAAGACATTAAATGAAAACTAAAGTTTTATCGTCTTTGGGGTGTTTGGCCAAAGGCTTTTATAAGCCAATCCTCAAAAAGAATCATCTTATTGGACCAAGGGTAATTTGCTTAAACCATCCATCTTAAGCGCGCGAGACTCATTGGATAGAAGACAAATATTCGATAGAGCCTTTCGAGCCTAGACCTGCGCATAGATTATTTGCTAGGCCGCTCAGATTGCCACGGAGTGGATTCTAGGAGTCTCTGAAGCGGAATAGTAACTCTACTTTAAATGTTTCCAAAACGTAGACAGTAAAAAATAAAAAATTATTTTTGACATGTGTCTTTTAAAATCTTTCAATTTCCAATTGAAATGCATGAAATTATCTTAATTTCTCCTCCTCGGCAATAAATAGTATTGATTGATTTTGGTGTCCCAACAATTAAAGATAATTAAACTCATCATTCCTTATTATGATAAGTAAATATAATAAATTTTATTATTTAATTTTGTAAAAGAAATTAATAAAACTAGAATATGAGCCAAACAAAAAACATGCTTTTTCTAATAAGGGTTCTTCTAGAGATAAAGGGAGAAGTGAATTTGTGGAAGGTTGGCGAAAATACATAAGAAAAGACTGATAGGTATCACAAGAGGGAAAGAGTAGACTCATCCTTTTGACATTGAAAAAGAGTTTTTTCACTAAAATGGAATGAACAACACAAATTAAAATAACAAACAAGAATAATAAAAATGGGGGACACGTGGAATTGAGTCAGCACTTAGACTACTACATGAAGGCAACAGAAATACCAAAAAAAAGGCATCTACACTTTTAAGTTCCAACCACTAAATCAATTGGTGACCCAATTTCTCCAACCTCCCTTAGTGGGCAATAGTTGTAATACATACATACATACATACATACATACATACATACATATAGTCTATAGTCTGAGTTTTTCGAGACGGGTGGGGTGTCTTTGTTCCTTCGATTTTTTTCGTTTTTCACAATATGATTGTAAACTAACTATTACAAGGTCTTAAATGAAAAAATTCTTCCAATATGATATTTTCCATAATTAAGGCTCAAATTTAAGAGCTTTAACTTAGATGCATTAAACCTCGTTTCATCAACTCAACCTCTATTCGATATTTTTTGCTTCAACTACTGGAAGGGCTTACATGAAGAAGTTCTTCTAATGTATTATTTTGATACCAAAGGCTCAAATTCGAGACCTCGAACTAAATGGCGTTATATTCCATTCATTCCACTCAACCTCTGCGCTATCTTCACTCCTTTTAGATAATACTAATTTTTCAAATTTGAATATAAAAGAAAGGATTAAATTGGCATACCTAAACCTAAACTTCAAATTCACTCAACAACATACTTTAATGGATTATATGTGTATGAAAACGTACATTGCTCCTTCATCTAATAGTTTTACAATATATATTAGATTTTGGGGTGAATGGGTGGTTTTTTGGCTCTCGTCAGATGATAGATACAAAGAGGGATGGGCGGTTACCAGAATCTATACACTTTTGTGCTTTTGTGCTCAATGTAGTGCAGAAAGCAATCATGTTTAAACCAATGAAGGGCCCATAACTCTGGCTTCTTCCTTTTAAGGACGAATTTCAGAAATCCTCCTGCATTTTCCCCCCTTTTTTTTTTCTTTTAATATTAGTTTGCATTATACGAATCACCCAAAGTTGGAATATCATTAAAAAGACATGTGGCACGCAGATATTGGGCATCAACGATTAAGATCTCGACCATTTGACGAGTTCCACCTGGCAATTATCGATATTAAATAAGTTATTATTAATTGGCTAAATCATTGGTTCAATAATGAGAAGCAAAAGTGTCAATCATTAAATAAAATTTGACAATATTAATTGAACATAGAAAAAA
>JAJIYU010012390.1:0-14594 GCA_030144865.1 Tinospora cordifolia | reverse complement strand
ACATGTAAAAATTATTCCTGAATTAATAATTTGTCTCTATCCTTTTATAGTTCAATATTTTTGGTCTAGTCAAAGGTGTTGTTGACGTCCAAGAGTAGCAAAAGTGGTTAAATAATAAATTGTATGGCACAAAGCATGTACATTTCATGACTTGTTGAGAAATGATGTCATTAGTTTATTTATAATGGCTTGTCGCCTCTCTTAGGGATATTTTTATTGAAATGCACCTGCTGTTTTTTATGACATGTGTTCGGATGTCGTAATTATTAAGTAACAAGAACTTATCTTCTAAGCCGTGATTAATTTAATAATAAAATATAATAAAATAATGACAGTTTATTACAAGCTATCATTTGTGATAAATCTAGGGTCACTTATTAGTTAGTAACTATTCAGTATGATTATGTGCAGTAACAAAATAAAGAGATAGTACAACAAATAAATGGCACATAAAGATGATTACACAGTTCAGCTGAGCAGCCTACGTCTGCAAGGCCTCATCCAAAATAAATGATTTTACTATTTGTTTGCAAATAACACCATCTCTCAGTAAGAACAACACCTACGGCAGACACCTCAAATGAGAATCTTCATGACGTCCTTAGGTCTTGATGTATACTGTCAGATTCTACCAATGCACACTTAGCCTCTACAATAGCCTCTACTTTCTTGCTGAAAACTAACTACAGAGAATACAATACCTTATCAATCTTACTATCACTCAACAATAATAATAAAAGAATTACACCTTCCAAACACTCAATACAATGAACAGGACATGTATAAACAATGTTTTCTTTGTAGCTCAGAGTGATAATAAAAGCTTTGAATGCCTTTAAATATACAGATTGCAAATAGAAGCCTTTCCATAATAGACGAAAATTTTGGGCTATTTCTGGGCAAACTGTGTGATCCACTATATCACGAGACTGTGAGCACAATCCGTTGTTTGACAAATTTTCAGAAATCTGTTTCTTTCCAAGCACAGCAGGAACTTCTTTTTCCATTTGAAAGCAAGTGAACTGAAATCATTTGAAGAAAATAATCCACATGTTTATTTCTAAACATATTGCACAAGCTTTTGTTTTCAATTTTTGAAAAAAAGAATAGAGATTGTGAATCTTTCAGTGCCTTTTCTAGATAAGAAGTTTTTATGTTAAAAAATGTTGTCTTTTTGAAATAGACATTTGCCATGATTTAGAGGAAGGAAAACTTTACAGAAATGATTTAGAAAGTATTCCTTTAATATTTAAAATTTTGTTTCAACCATTGAACATAGAAGGAATACATGTGTCAGGGCCCCTTCCCGTGGCCTGACCGGCATCGTGGCCCAACGAACTCACTCACCATGTCAAGTTCGCCCAGCCATTATTAAGCCTCTCCAACTTATAAGAACAATTTATATTAGAACAATTAAAAGACTCAAAAGCGAAAGTAAGCAAACAAACGAAGAATGATTATCGTATTATATATTGCCTTGTCCAAAATACACATTTGTTCATATATATACACGCACATAGAAATGACCGACCTCAACAAAAAGGCCAAGAAAAGGGAAAAGGAGTCGTCAGGGGACTAGGTAATCATTGCGCTTTTCCCTTCGTCAACCACCAAATAACCTGAAATATCAGTAGAGTAGTGAACCTAAAAATTAGCTTGGCTCAGTGAGTAGTGAGACCATAATGTTACCCATAACCAACATTCCCAAAACAATGCATGTACGTATGAGCAGTAAAATGGCACAGCGCTTGAATGCGTGTCATAGTATAAAACAGTTATAAACAGTACAACAGTTATAGAAAAACATCTCAGATATATGTTGCTCAAAATTGTATCAGGACTAGGGTTTAAATCATCAAATCCAACCCTAAGGTCATCGCTTGAGCGGGTCATGAATTAGGCGTATTGGCTACTCGAGTGGGTCGTAAGCTAGGTATATTCCTCGAAATATCCTAACCTCGCACTTGATTCTTGAGTGTCGTAATCGAGCGGGTCTGAAGCTAGGCGCATTGATTATATGCTCTAACCTCGACACTCGACCCTCGACCTTGTGGTCTCATTACCCATGTATATCTGCCCATTTTTAAATCAATCTGATGTATCTCAATCTCCTAAAACCATTTAAACCATACTATTTCACACAAGTTTTATGCAGGGAACACAAGTTATAGAAAACATTTGAATCAAACTATTCACCTTGGGTCCTGTGCACCGATGTTCCGTCGACAATTGGCTGAGTCCCGTAGTGTACGCTTAAATCTGCATTATTTAAACTCAATTTCATTTCTCTTTAGAATGTGGCTTAATCTCTTGTTCTACTATCCTTAATCAGTTTTGATTGACCCAAATTTGATTTGGTCAAACTTGGTCAATTGGTCAAACTCGGTCAAAATTGGTAAACATGATCAATTTTGGTCACCTTTAGTTACTTTTGGTCCAATTGGGTCAAATTAGGTCAAAATTGGGCCAATTAGGCCAAAATCTCCAAATTCCAACACGTAGCTCAAATTCAAGCTTTTTGCTTTCTTCGTGAAGTAAATTTCTCAATTTTTATGAGATTAATATGTAAGTCAGATTTGCTCAAAACTTTTCAGATTATATCTACACCTCCTAAACATTTACCAAAATTTTAGATTCTGATTTTTGGATATCATTTGCTATGGTTTCTAAGTGCGGTAATAGTGATTGTGAAATCTCGTTTCCTATGTGACAGGCAGTCAGTTGGTGCATCAGTTGACCCCCTTTCCCAATTCAAATTGGGATGAAATTTGGCACACGTATTCTTGACATATCCATGACCATTCCACCAAATTTCAGCTCAAAATATGTATTTTTGATCAATCAATTGGTCTCTTACTTTCTCTGCTATGTAACAGATTCTACAATATTCAAGTTTCTTATGGGTTTCAAGTCCCTAACTGTAACGACCCGTATTTTTGGACATTCAGTCGACGGGTTCGACATGTATTTTTCTATATCAATTAATGAATTATAAATGAGAAATACATGATTATACAAAAATATGAAATTTTTGGCAATGATATTAATCAATGTGTGTATTAAATGGTAATACATGATTTTTGGTGAAAGTATTAAGTAATAAGTGTATTACTTGAGAAATTAGAATAAATAAATAATGATAATAATTAAAATAAATAAATAAATCAAATTAGAATATGATGATAATACAATACAAATATATATGTTGATATAAATAAATATATGTATATATGTATATATGCTTGGTTGGAAGAAATAGAATAAAATAAATTAATAAAAGAAAATAAGAGATAAAACAAATAATAAAATGAAATCAAAATCACTACTAGTTATTGGAGTTAAAAAATTGAATAAAATAAATTTATGTAATAAATAAAGTATTGCATTTACATCTGATGGCTCAATGGTAGCGGATTCAGCGAACTTTAGATACTTATCCCCAAGGTCTAGGGATCGAATCTCCGCGGAGACGAAATAAAACCCCAAGAGGTGGGGAAAATACCTGGTGAGTCACCATGCCCGCGGTGTGTGTCCGGGGTGTGCGGTGTGTCTGACCTATGTGGTGTGACAATAAAAAGACGCCTTTTTATTGTAACACCTACCGGGAATCCTACCGGGACTCTTACCCACGTCGTAGGGCCCACGTCATGGCGTGTCACTCATAAGGTACTGTTCCCCCCTTGGGATTTTATTTCGCCTCCATGGAGTTTTGAACCCATGACCTAGGGGATAAGTACATTGTTCTTGCAACATCCACTACCATTGAGCTAGTAATGAGTCCAGGTAGGATTCTCGGTGGGTGTTACAATCAAAAGGCGCCTTTTTATTGTCACACTACATAGGTCAGACACACCGCACACCCCGGACACACACCGCGGGCATGGTGACTCACCAGGTATTGTCCCCACCTCTTGGGGTTTTATTTCGCCTCCGCGGAGATTTGATCCCTAGACCCTGGGGATAAGTATCTAAAGCTCACTGAATTTGCTACCATTGAGCCGAACTAGCTCAATGGTAGCAGATGAGGAATGAACTAGGTACTTAAGCCCCAGGTCCTAGGTTCGAATCTCTACGGAGGTGAAGGAAAACCCCTAGGGGAGGAGACAATACCTAGTGAGTCACAGCTGCCACGAGGTGCGCCATGCGGCCTCCACGCGGCGTAGGTCCAGTGGGACCGGTGGGCCCGGTGGGGTGTGACAATAAAAAGGCGCCTTTTTATTTTAACGCCCACCGGGACTCGTACCCACGTCGTAGGGCCCACGTCATGGCGTGTCACTCACAAGGTACTGTCCCCCCCCTTGGGATTTTATTTCGCCTCCGTGGAGATTCGAACCAAGGACCTAGGGCATAAGTACCTTGTTCAGTACCTTGTGAGTGACACGCCATGACGTGGGCCCTACGACGTGGGTACGAGTCCCGGTAGGATTCCCGGTGGGTGTTACATATATATATATATATATATATGTGCTTAGTTGAAAAATGAAATTACATATATAAATATATGTTGCTTGATAATTGAAGTGATGGATAAATTAAAATAATTAATGAAAATATAATAAAGAGATAAGAATGATGATTTGGATGGATAAAATAAGTAAATAAATAAATGAATAAATAAATATTACTTAATTAGACCATCATCACATGAGTTGGAACAAGATAATGTAAGAAAAAAAAATGCAAAATAAAAGAAGATAATCTAAATGATGAGTCATAAGATAAGATAAGCTAACATTATCTTGAGCTACAATTGTTGACTTATTTAACAATGGGATCCACCCCAATCCTTCCCTATATAAAGCCATTCTCTCATTTTATTTTCTTCATTCACTCTCTCATTTGCTCTCATAGTCCATCCAGGAATCAGAGAAAGAAAAAAGAGAGAAAGAAGAGAAAAAAAAAATAGAAAAAGGAAGAAGAAAAGGAAAAAAAGAAAAGAAAAAGAAAAAAGAAGGAGAAAAAGAAGAGGAGTCGCACGCTTTGGAAATCTAACATTTCGGGTAAACCATTTTTACCTCTTTTCAATTCCGAATTATTATATAAATTGTGAATTTCAGTTTTATAGTATAGTTTCAATAAATGCATAGTTTAATGCGCGACCCCCAAAATTAGGGTATATTTTCCTTAGGAATGAAACTATACAATATATATATCATTGTGTTCGGATTTACGAGTAGAATGCAAATATATATATTATTTGTACCCTCGTGAACCATGAAAAATTATATGGTAGTTGGAAGTCGACGCATAGGGGGTATACCCATTAATATTAGAATTTTAGTCGGTGGGTACTAAAATGTCCAGAATAAAACTCTAAACTTAATGACAATGAAATTAAGATTTTTGGAGGTTAATAGACATATTAAATTCACGTTTATGCTATTTGAGGATTAATTAATAAAGATAGAAAAAATGTATATAGGGTAAAAATAATGGTAAATAACGAAAAAAATGTTATATAATATTGCATAACATTATGAAATGTTTATTAGGGAAATATATAACATAGGAAATAATATTTATGTATTGAATCGCCAAATTTATGAAAGTGGCTGGTTATTGTGTACCAAAGGTGGTAAACATGTCGACAATACATATTTGTAGTATTTTAAATCAATATAAAGGCTTAATTGACCTTGTTAACCACGTTGACCTTATCGATTTGACAGGTTGGCGAGGGTTAGGTTTAGATAAAGCTGACTATAGTTGACCAAGTCAATCCTTTGATTGACCAAAGACCATAAAGTTACAATTTGATCCAAGTTTTATGTAAATATTAAGAAAGTAAGTTAATCACGCAAGATCAAACATCAGTAGGACGCGACCGGTTACTAGAGGAGCACTGGGAGCTGAACATCCTTGTAAGTAGTGTTTTCTAATTTATTACTTAACTTGTTATTCTATCATAAATGAAATGTTCTTACATATTGAAATACATTTGCAATCTTTAAATGTAATTTAAATGAAAATGTGCGTCGAATATCGAGGTCTGGGTGCTGGTTAGAGTATTGAATGTGGTAGAGCATTGAGGACGAGTGGCTGTCGCATCCGGGGGTGCGGTTGGGCTAGGTCTATCAATTGAGGCTCCCCTAGATTATTTAGTGACCACCTAGCACAGAGTGCCCTAAGGGGGGTTCTGTGGGCCTAGATTAGGGTCGTCACTTATACATCTAACCGTCGGGTTTCTCCCACTCGAGTGGATTTATGTGTTTTCTGCATTAAAACTGGTTTCAAAATGGAAGGTGAACACCTGTATAGTGGATTTAGCATTCATTAATTGTTTCATTCATTCGCATTATTATTATTGTGCATTCATACATTGCTTTTCTAGAATACTTATTCTAAGTTATAGATTAGGTTACATTACTCACTGAACCGCTGTGGACAAAATTGGCTCACTACTCTAACATTTCAGGTTTTTCTTTTGCGGATAAGGGGAAGAAGGTGGTCATTGCATGAAGCGCACCTCGTTTACTTCGGTAGGTTTCCTCACGTGGTTTACTATTTTGAGAGTTAGTATAATGTATAAGAAGTGAGAAAAATATTGTAGACATTTTGACTTAAGCATTCCGCTATTGCTACATTTAGGACACTATATATATAATTAACTTTTGTATAAAAAAAATTTCTACTATACTTATTTGCTCTAGTTGTTTCCGCATTTATTAATATTACTCTGATAGTGTTATATATGGTATTGTGAAAAGGCTTAACAGTGTTTTGGGCAAGCTTAGTTTGGGAATGGGTTGTCAGAACATTGTGCCGGTCAGTTCGTCCTTCTCCCTAGGGAAGTGGTCCCGACAATGTTGGTATCAGAGCCCAAGGTTTTCCAATTTCAAGAATAATAATTGCTATTAACCTAGAGAACCTCAGAGTGATGGCTGAAGTTAGGAAAATCCTAGAAATGACATAGAGTAGCATAGCGGAATTATGGACGAAAACTTTCTAGCTTTTGATTGGCAGGAAGAGGAACCGAGTGAGAGTAGTCATATCATGAGGGGAATTTGACTGTCATTAAGAGTTAGTAAGTTTTAAGATTTAGAACTTGAACTTAGGTGATTAGAGAATTACTTGGAGGTAGCTATCTTAATGTGTAGTTATATTTTGTTATAATCACTAAAAGTTGTGGTCTGCTTAATTTGGGAAAATAATGAAAATTAAAGGTTTTATGCAGACCACGATGCCTCCTCGACGTAGGAGACCGTGTAGGATCCCGGATCCGGTGCCACCACCACCACCACCTCTAGTTCAGCCTGAGCAGGATCCCATCCAAAGGCTTGAGGCTATGATTAGGGCATCTACTGGGGCTATTCAGGCCCAGACAGCCTTGTTGAGAGAGAGATTGGATAGGATTGAGGCTGAGAGACAGAGGGCTGAGCCAATAGCACCCCCTGTACCAGTTGTACTTGAGAGAGTTGTAGACCACGTAGAGGTAGCTCCGGTAAGACAGGGAGATGAGGCTACTCATGATCGCCTTCTAAAGAGGTTTCTGGATTTGAGACCCAAGGAGTTTCATGGGGGTTTGAGTTTAGACGTAGTGGAGAACTGGCTTCGCAACATTGAGAAGAACGCTGAGACGTTGAAGTTGTCGAAGGAGAACCAGGTGCTCTTTGCTACACACATGCTTGAGGATGAGGTCACGATCTGGTGGAAGGCTACTCTGACTATAGAGGGTCAGATTACTACATGGGCCCATTTTCAAGAATTATTCTTGACCACTTATGTTCTTGAGACAGCAAGGGAACACAAGAAGGTGGAGTTTCTGACCCTACGATAGGAGGACATGTCGGTACAGGAGTATACCCACAGATTTCTTCGACTAGAGGCGTATGCACCTGAGTTAGTGGGTAACCCGAGGGAGAGAGCAGGATTCTTCTGTCGAGGGCCAATATTAGGTAGGAGACATCGACAGCTACTGAGGCTACTCTTGAGACCATTCAGAGGCAGGCGCTACAGTTCGAAATTGATGGGAAAGATGAGCGCCCGATGGTCTAGATAGTACAGGGTGCCACAGTACAGTCGTAGCAACAGTTACAGCCCCAGTCATTGACTCCAAGAGGTTATCGAGGTGGAGTTCGAGCAGTTAGATACCCGAGGAAGAGGAAGTACTTGGGAGGACAGTCCAGAGGGGAGCAGAGTCAGCCATCTTCCTTAGTCCCGATTGTTGCTACCCCAGTTTAGACATATCAGCCAGTGGGACAACCACTGACACAGTATGGGGCCCGAGGTAGAGGTTAAGGAAGGGGCTGAGATTCAGGACATAGAGGTTATGGGCCAACCCAGACATACCAGGCTATGCAGGGACGTCGGTTTATATTTTATCAGTGTGGTCAGCAAGGCCACAGACAATATGATTGCCCTATGCTTGTTCTAGCTTCTAGTGTACCCACCACTACTGTTACTCAAGGGATAGCACAGGCCATCACACAGCTTGATCCAGAGGCTACCACGACTTTGGTAGAAGGTACTATTTCTATTTTAGATTCTACCTTATATGTGTTGATTGATGCTGGGTCTACTTTATCATTCATCTCTGGACACGCCGTAGACATATTGGGATTTAAACCCCTTAGGTCATCCATTTGGCTCATGTTGAGTACTGCAGCCGGGGAACGCATTTATCCTAACCTGATTTGTGAGGGTTGCGTGTTGGGGTTGGGTGACTTGGAGACCATTGTTGACCTTCGGGTGTTAGAGTTCCTAGAGTTTGATGTTATACTAGGAATGGACTGGCTAGCCGCGTACCATGCACACATCGACTGTTTTGCCAAGAGGGTTGTATTTCAGATACCAGGGCAACCTGTTATTATTTTTCAGGGTAGTGCCTCTAATAGATCGAGAACCCGAGGTAGAATGGCGACTAAGTATGAGATTGATACTCTAGCTCTTCTAACCACAATAGATGAGGGACCTTCACGAGCGAGTATTGATGAGATTCTTGTTGTTAGAGATTTTCCTGATGTGTTTCCTGAGGATTTACCCGGCTTGCCTCCTAAGCGGGAAATCGATTTCATTATTGAGGTAATTCCAGGGACACAGCCCATTTCGATCCCTCCTTATCGAATGGCGCCTAAGGAATTACAGGAATTGAAGGTTCAGCTAAAAGAATTGATGAGTAAGGGTTTTATTACTCCTAGTGTGTCACCTTGGGGTGTTCCAGTGCTGTTTGTGAAAAAGAAAGATGGGAGCCTCCGTTTATGTATCGACTATTGGCAGTTGAACAAGGTGACAATGAAGAATAAGTACCCTCTTCCCCGCATTGATGATTTGTTTGACCAGCTCAGGGGTGCCATTATTTTCTCAAAAGATAGATCTAAGATTCGGGTACCATCAGTTGAGGGTCAAGAAGGAAGATGTACCAAAGACGACCTTTCGGACTCGTTATGGGTACTATGAGTTCCTAGTCATGCCGTTTGGCGTGACAAATGCCCCTGCGATGTTCATGGACCTGATGTAGAGAGTATTTCATCCCTATCTCGACTCCTTTGTCATTATCTTTATTGATGACATTCTCATTTACTTGAAGACTACGGAGGAACATGCCGAATATTTGAGGATCGCACTGCAGACTCTTCGAGATCATCGTCTATATGCTAAGTATAGCAAGTGCGAGTTCTGGTTGACAGAGGTCCGATTTTTAGGCCATGTGGTAGGAGCCGATGGTATTTCTATTGATTTGGCGAAGGTCGAGACTATTATTAGTTGTCCGAGACCTACCACAGTAACGGAGATCCGTAGCTTTCTGGGTTTGGTAGGTTATTATCGCAGATTTGTGCAGAATTTTTCAAGAATTGCTGCAACTATGACAAAACTTACCCAGAAGGGCGTGCCATTCATATGGACAGATAAGTGTGAGGAGGCCTTTCTTGAGCTGAAGCGTCATTTGACATCTGCACCAGTACTTGTGTTACCTGAACCTGACCGTGAGTTGGTGATCTATATAGATGCATGTGGGACAGGCCTTGGGTGTGTGTTGATGCAGGGAGACTGGGTGATTTCTTATGCCTCACGATCGTTGAAGGTACATGAAAAAAATTACCCCATCTATGGTTTAGAGCTGGCAGTAGTGGTGTTTGCGCTCAAGATTTGGCGGCACTATCTATACGGTGAGTGTTTTACACTTTATTCAGATCACAAGAGCCTCAAGTACTTGTTTTCTTAGAGAGATTTGAATATGAGGTCGAGGAGATGGATGTAGCTTCTTAAGGATTACGACTTTACCATTGAGTATCATCCCGGGAAAGCCAATGTAGTGGCTTACGCATTGAGTAGAGTACGGGTCGAGACAGTTTGCGTGGCTAGACATATGTCTCAGGAGTGGAGGATGATTAACTATATGACAGTGATGAGTATCCACGAGACTTCGACTGAGACCATAGTCAGTGCACAGATGAGAGCCCAGCCGGTGCTGCTTACTGAGATCATGGAGGTACAGCTTCAGGACGTTGATTATGTGATATACCGAGAGTGGGCAGATGAGACTTTTCGTGTGGAGTGGTCGATTGACAATGATGGTGCATTGAGGTTTAGGGGACGATTGTGGGTACCAGATGACCTTCACTTGAGACAGGGAGTATTAGTAGAGCTGCACCGCTCGAGGTATACCGTTCATCCAGGCACCAATAAGATGTATTATGATGCTCGACATGCTTATTGGTGGCCGGGGATGAAGCGAGATATTGCAGTCTTTGTGCAGAGATGTGACACGTGCCAGCAAATTAAGGCTGAACACCAGAGACCCGGTGGGTTACTACAGCCTTTGGTTGTTCCTGAGTGGAAATGGGAGCACATTACTATGGATTTTGTGATGGGATTACCCCGGACTCAGCAGAGACACGATATTATTTGGGTTATTGTTGACAAACTAACTAAGTTTGCTCATTTTCTCCCGATTCATACTAGAGACTCGGTTCAGAGGCTGAGTCGATTATATATCCAAGAGATTGTGAGATTACATGGAGTCCCAGTATCCATTATGTCTGATAGAGATGCTCGATTTATGTCCCATTTTTTGCAGAGCTTGCAGAGACAGTTAGGGACTAGAGTAAACTTGAGCACAGCTTTCCATCCACAGACTGATGGTCAGTCAGAGAGAGTGATCCAGACTCTAGAGGATATGCTCCGTGCATGCGTTCTTGATTTTGGTGGTAGCTGAAAGGATCATTTAGCATTATGTGAGTTTGCTTATAATAACAGCTAGCAGGTGAGTATCTACATGGCACCATTCGAGACATTATATGGTCGACCTTGTCGATCACCAGCTTGTTGGGCCGAGGTTGGTGACATAGCAATTTTGGGCCCTACTTTTGTACAGGAGCAGACCGAGAAAATCCAACAGATCCATCAAAACATGAAGGCAGGTCAGGATCGACAAAAGAGTTATTCGGATAACTGGAGAAAAATCCTTGAGTTTGATGTTGGTGATCATGTACTACTTTGGATTTCTCCTCGGAAGGGGCATACTCGTTTTGGTGTTTCAGGGAAACTCGCTCCGAGATACATTGGACCTTTCGAGATTCTCGAGAGGATAGGTCCTGTGGCTTACCGATTGTCATTGCCGCCTCAACTAGCAGGAGTACATAATGTATTTCATGTGTCAATGTTTAGGAAGTACTACCCTGATCCCTCGCACGTGATTGATTGGAGACATGTTGAGTTGCTAGGGGATTGTTTATATGATGAGACTCCGGTAGCTATCATTGATCGGACTGTGAAGAAACTGCGCAACAAGGAGATACCGATGGTACGTGTACGTTGGCAGTTCCATGGTGTTGAGCAGGACACATAGGAGCGAGAGGACTACATGGTAAGTCATTTCCCTGAGATTATGAGAGTCGCTTCTTGATTTTTATTATTGTGGTAAATTTCGAGGACGAAATTTGTTCTAAGGAGGGGAGATTGTAACGACCCTTATTTTGGACATTCAGTCGACGGGTTGGACATGTATTTTTCTATATCAATTAATGAATTATAAATGAAAATACATGATTATACAAAAATACAAAATTTTTGGCAATGGTATTAATCAATATGTGTATTAAATGGTAATACATGATTTTTGGTGAAAGTATTAAGTAATAAGTGTATTACTTGAAAAATTAGAATAAATAAATAATGATAATAATTAAAATAAATAAATAAATAAATAAATAAATAAATCAAATTAGAATATGATGATATATATATATATATATATATATATATGCTTGGTTGGAAGATATAGAATAAAATAAATAAATAAAAGAAAATAAGAGATAAAGCAAATAATAAAATGAAATCAAAATCACTACTAGTTGTTGGAGTTAAAAAAATGAATAAAATAAATTTATGTAATAAATTAAGTATTGCATTTACATATGTATACATATATGTATTAATATGCAAGAATATATATAGAGAGTGGTGTATTTAAATTAAATGGAAAAGTACATATATATATATATATATATATATATGTGTGTGTGTGTGTGTGTGTGTGTGTGTGTGTGTGTGTGTGCTTAGTTGAAAAATGAAATTATATATATAAATATATGTTGCTTGATAATTGAAGTGATGGATAAATCAAAATAATTAATGAAAATATAAATAAAGAGATAAGAATGATGATTTGGATGGATAAAATAAATAAATAAACAAATGAATAAATAAATATTACTTAATTAGACCATTATCACATGAGTTGGATCAAGATAATGCAAGAAAAAAATGCAAAATAAAAGAAGATAATCTAAATGATGATTCATAAGATAAGATAAGCTAACATTATCTTGAGCTACAATTGTTGACTTATTTAACAATGGGACCCACCCCAATCCTTCCCTATATAAAGCCATTCTCTCATTTCATTTTCTTCATTCACTCTCTCATTTGCTCTCATAGTCCATCCGGGAATCAAAGAAAGAAAAAGGAGAGAAAGAAGAGAAAAAAAAAAGAGAAAAAGGAAGAAGAAAAGAAAAAAGAAAAGAAAAAAAAAAGAAAAGAAAAAGAAAAAAAGAAGGAGAAAAAGAAAAGGAGTCGCGTGCTTTGGAAATTCGACATTTCGGGTAAACCATTTTTTACCTCTTTTCAATTCTGAATTATTATATAAATTGTGAATTTCAGTTTTATAGTATAGTTTCATTAAATGCATTAGTTTAATGCGCGGCCCCATAAATTAGAGTATATTTTCCTTAGGAATGAAACTATATAATATATATATCATTGTGTTCAGATTTACAAGTAGAATGCAAATATATATATATATATATATATTATTTGTACCCTCGTGGACCATAGGAAATTATATGGTAGTTGGAAGTCGACACATAGGGGGTATACTCATTAATATTAGAATTTTAGTCGGTGGGTACTAAAATGTCTAGAATGAAACTCTAAACTTAATGACACAGAAATTATGATTTTTGGAAGTCAATAGACATATTAAATTCACGTTTATACGATTTGAGGATTAATTAATAAAGATAGAAAAAAATGTATATAGGATAAAAATAATGGTAAATAAAGAAAAAAATGTTATATAATATTGCATAACATTATGAAATGTTTATTAAGGAAATATATAACATAGGAAATAATATTTATGTATTGAACCGCCAAATTTATGAAAGTGGCTGGTTATTGTGTACCAAAGGTGGGACACATGTCGACGATACATATTTGTAGTATTTTGAGTCAATATAAAGGCTTGATTGACCTTGTTAACCACGTTGACCTTATCGATTTGACAGGTCGCTGAGGGTTAGGTTTAGATAGAGTTGACTATAGTTCACCAAGTCAATCCTTTGATTGACCAAAGACCATAAAATTACAATTTGAGCCAAGTTTTATGTAGATATTAAGAAAGTAAGTTAATCACGCAGGATCAAACATCATCAGGACGTGACCGGTTACTAGAGGAGCACTGGGAGCTGAGCGTCCTTGTGAGTAATGTTTTTTAATTTTTTACTTAATTTGTTATTCTATCATAAATGAAATGTTCTTACATATTGGAATGCATTTGCAATCTTTAAATGTAATTTAAATGAAAATGTGCACCAAATATTGAGGTCCGGGTGCGGGTTAGGGTATTGAATGTGGTAGAGCATTGAGGACGAGTGGCTGTCGCATCCAGGGGTGTCACAACCCACTTCGTAAAAGTGACGTCACGACCGGCACATAACACCATATACGCTACACCTACGTATATAATACTATGTCAGCCTCTAACACTTAATACTACTCCCTATTCATCCAAAAATTTCGACAGAGTCTCCTCTAAACCTTTGACTTACCCCAAAAATTTCGTCACCTGATAAACAATATTATGATCCACAAACATACACAGTATATTTCATATATCATTTACAAACCAAAACTATTTTCCATTCTCATCTTAGTGAAAATAAACTGATATCTCTCTAGCTGATATTACATATACAATGATAATTATAGTTATACAAAAGTAAAACTCATAAAACAGATAACCCACGCACATAGCAAAACTTGAAGAGTTGTCTACTCTTCTTGCGCTGGCCTTTTCCCTTTTCTATCAGTTCCTGAAATGTTAAAAATTGAGTGAGCTACAACATGCCCAGTGAATATTCTTTATCTAAGGC